>WAAG01019129.1:0-11045 GCA_013390105.1 Tichodroma muraria | reverse complement strand
AGTTTTTGTACCACTGTAACCTGCCGTTCCATTGACAGAAGAGCAAGAGGTGTTGCAGGATCAGTCCCAAAGAGAATACCAAGGACAGGACATGTCTAGGCCCTGGATTGATTATTAAGTGACAGAGCACTGCACTTTTATTTTCCATACACTCCAGCCTGAAGGTTCATTTGCTGTTGTAGAACCCACTTAATTACAAGACAAGTGCCATTTGATATGCTATGTGTATCTTTTCATGTAAGTGGAAGATTCCTGTTTACCCTGGCAGCAGTTGTTTTAGGAAAATTGTGTGAAGTTCAAACATCGAGAGAAAAGATAGTTTTGCCTTTACACACTATATTGCAGTGGAAAGTTCAGCACTTGTTCCTGGTATGTGGTTTCAGACTGACTTTGCTCCTGCTGACATGGAGAGAGGCCTCTGACTGAGTGCAGCACGAACAGAGTTAGGTCATGACCGAAACTTGGGAGAGTCTGACTCTGCTCAGCTACAAATGGAAGAACATGTGTAGGCACGCGGTTCCCAAAGGCTCAGAAACTTCATGGCAAAGCTGTTGAAATTACATCTTTCTGAGCAGTGAAAATCAACAATGCTTTATTTTTCTCTTCTTGTCTGCAAACTGCTCTGTTACTGTTCAAACACCAGCGCTTTTTATTTCTCCTCTCAGAACATCAAACATTTATTTACTAGGACAGCTAGACGAAGTCTGATGTTCAAAAGGTGTGCAACTGACTTTGAATGTTTTTGTATTAGGTCAAAGAAAGAGGAGCAATTCTCAACAATCTTTATGAAACATTTTCACTTTGTCCTATGATTACTTAACTGTTGTGTCTGCTTGGTCATCTTTTTGTGATACAGATTAGTTTTGTTTTTATTGCAGAGGGAAATAGAGAAAATTGTGGCAGTTGCATGGAATATCTTTCAACCTTTTCTTTTTGGTTTAATTGGAGCAGAAGTATCCGTTACATCTCTTAGGCCTGAAACTGTTGGTAAGATCATTCACAAATTATCCAGTTTTCATTACTGGCTTTGAAAGAATCTCTATAAAGAAATCTAAAACAAAGCAGACTATGGCTGACCCAAAAAAACCCCAAAAAACCAGAAGCACCTATGCACAAAAGTACAGAGAAGTGTTTGTCTGTTGCAGGGCTCTGTGTTGCTATATTAGGCATTGCCCTAGTTGTGCGAATCACAGCAACGTTCCTGATGGTGTCTTTTGCTGGGTTTAATTTCAAGGAGAAGGTATTTGTCTCACTGGCATGGATTCCCAAAGCCACTGTCCAGGTAAACAGTCCAACATCACTTTCATTCCAGGCTAAATCTATTTTCTTTAGCAAAGCTCCCTGTTAGTAGCACAGCAATAAGCAGGGAAAAGTTCAGGCTCAGTGACAGCTGAGTGTAGGATATTGACTGTTCTTACTCTAAAACACTCTAACTGCTTGAAAAGTGTGTGGAGAACCTTCTATGTACATGTGTTTTGCTTGCATCCTGGGTTTACTCAACAATGAAAGTGAATTGTTCATATACCACGGGAAATTTAGTGATTTCCCAGCCATTGCTGATTATTGTGCCTTCACATACAGATTCTGAGAACTCTCAAAGGTAAAAGCATTTCCCTCTTACACATGAAGTGTTTGCAAGGACAGTCACATCAGGACTCAGAATGGGTTTCAGTTTGTGATTATTTTGGTAAGGAGGAGTCTGAGAGCCATATTAAGAGAGATGCCTCAGGCTGGCTACATTCCTGCTCCTTTATTTCAGAGATTGCCAAGTCATTTAGACTTTGCCTCAATAACATGATTACTTGCAAACAAAAGTTAATAATCAAAACAGGCAAGGCTTATTACACGATCAGTGAATTAAATTTTCAGAAGCTGCCACTGGTTGACTATTGTCATGCCATTTTTAAAACTGCAATATACAATATCCTGGCCTATTTCATTGATCACACATTCTCCAGAAATGTGGATAAAATGGCGGCTAAGCAATGTTCTTGACAAGAGGAAACCACACAGATAAACTCATTAGCTTAGGAAATTCCAAGCATAGTCAAGTGAAAATTGTTCTCACAGGTGTAATATAATGTTTACTTTGCTATGTACAGCCTAGAAACAAATAGGTTAAATATACTAAAAATGTCAAATTTATGTGAAATGTTGACTAATGATAGGTTCCCTTTTTTCCTCATTCACTGCTTAAGATTACTTGCTCCATCTCAGCAATGTTTTCTTCCCTGCAGGCTGCAATAGGTTCTCTTGCCCTGGATACAGCAAGACGACATCAGGATGAGCAACTGGAAAAGTATGGAATGGATGTACTGACAGTAGCTTTCTTGGCTATCTTGATCACTGCTCCAGCTGGAGCCCTGGTTATCGGCTTGGCAGGGCCCAGACTTTTGCAGAAGGCTCAGACAAATAGCAAGAAGGATGAGGAAGGTGCAGAGGTTGGAGAAGAGGCAGAGGCCCGTGAACCTTCATAAGACAGACAACTACAGCAGTCTGGTCCTTCAGCCCTAACATTTTTGTTGAGTAAAGATGGCATGTCTCTAATCTTGCTGGAGGAACCTAAAACTCTCAGTTACCCCTGCTATTTTTAAAGCAGCCCTGGTGGAGTTCTATAAAATATTTTTATGTGATGATGGTGCCTTGAGATGAAATAGCTGAACATACAGTGAATAAGATGACCTGGCAGTGAGTCACTGAGAAGTTAGCAGTCAAGAGTTACTTGAAATGTGTGGGTGGTGAGGCCAGGGAGATGGTCAGAATTGTTGAGGCATGGAGTGGAGTCATGAGGTAGAATATAAGCAGAAAAAAATGGAGACTAATGTGAAGAACTTCTTGATGGCTGAAACTGGGCTGTGAGATGACAAGTTCCACAACTCAAAGAAAGCAACTTCCAAGTAAGATATTGCTGACACATAGTGAACAAGGCCTGCCATGGATTGGTGATTCCCTCTCCTTCGTCATTTGTATTCCAAAACTTGCCTTTTCCTGTTGCTGTTCTTCCTCACAGCCAATGCATGCCTTTGTGCCTTCAAGGACTGTCAGCTCTGGTCATAGCAAGGAACAGCAAGTGGTACTTACATGCTCAAAGGGACAGTTGGGACCATCATTAGACTGTGGTGAGATGTTGGTGCTGGCAGAAAAAAGGACGGAGCCTGAAAATGAGATGGGAGTTTTGGGATGGCTATAAGGACTGGGGGACAGTTGTATGGGATTGGGATGGCTGCTTCTTCACCTGTGTACCTCGGCCTTCACACATCACGGTATCAAGGGAGAGATTACCGTCCTACAGCCAGGAGTAACCTCTGTTGATCAAAATCCTGCTCTTGCCTCTTAGGTTCGGTACCACTTGACAGATACCAGCAAATCTGTCTGCCTCTGCTACATTTTGTACAAGTAACTAGCTCCAAGTAAGTTGTTGTTAACTCGGTTCTGACGCATGGGATCAGTACAACATCCCTCAGAAACTGGAAGTCACTTTGTTATTTTTTTGAAAGGCTATTAGATTGTGTCTGTAACTGAGGCAGACAACACCCTCCTGCAGATTTCTACACTATGGTTCACTGAACTCATTTTACAGGACGCTGTGTAGAATACATTTGATGGTGTATCTTGGCATAAGTAAGAACTAATAATTTCTATATTAGCTTTTAAATTTTTATAAGCCAAACAAAAAATGTACAAAAATACTTTTAACTACTTAAATACTTCTAATGTTGACACTGTACTATTTGCAGAGAGTCATATGCCATACAGATAAGCTGTATACAGCTCAATATGCATGCTTTTGTATAAGCCTTACTCTCTAAGCAAAAAGAAAGCTTCCTGAGAAATACTTAAAATTTTTTAGGCTTCAGTTCCAACACAATGATAAAAATACCAGGAAATTCTTTGGTAAGTTTTCTCTTAACAGTTGTCAAGTACATTATATTTTTCTAACTATGCACACTGCTGTCCTCTCTGCTTCCTCAGGGATGTACCATCTTTAGTTCAGTTCGTCTCCTGTCCTGAAAGGAAGGTGCTTTCGAACAGTACCTGATGGGTTTGAAGCTGGAGCAATGGTTAAGGGTGCTGTGCTTGGTTGGTATTGTGACATACCTGGACTTCTGTGCCTGTTTTGCCTATTTCACGTACATTCCAGGTGTCCCCCTGGCCCAGTCCTGTTCAGTATCTTTACTGATGATCTGGATGAGGGAAGCGAGTCTACCCTCAGTAAATCCAGAGGTGACACCAAGTTGGGTGGGAATGTTGATCTGCTGGAGGGCAGGAAGTCTCTGCAGGGGATCTGGACTGGCTGGATCGATGGGCTGAGACCAACGGAATGAGGTTCAACAAGGCCAAGTGCTGAGCCCTGCCCTTGGGTCACAGCAACCCAGGCAGCGCCACAGGCTGGGGACAGAGTGGCTGGGAAGCTGCCCAGTGGAAAAGGACCTGGGGGTGCTGGTCGACTGTGGCTGAACATGAGCCAGCGTGTGCCCAGGGGGCCAAGAAGGCCAAGAGCATCCTAGCCTGGATGGACAATAGCGTGGCCAGCAGGAGCAGGGAAGGGATTGTCCCCCTGTACTTGGCACTGGTGAGGCCACACCTCGAGAGCTGTGGCCAGTTCTGGGCCACTCACTACAAGGACATTGAGGGGCTGGAGCGTGTCCAGAGCAGGGCAGTGGAGCTGGGGAAGGGTCTGGAGCACAATCCTAGGAGGAGCAGCTGAGGGAGCTGGGGGTGTTCAGCCTGGAGGAGAGGCAGCTCAGGGGTCACCCTACTGCTCTACAGCTCCCTGACAGGAGGCTGCAGACAGGTGGGGGTCGGCCTCTTCTGCCATGCAACCAGTGACAGCGTGAGAGGATGGAGTCTTTACCAGGGGATGTTTAAGTTCGACATTAGGAGGAGTTTCTTCACAGAAAGGGTCATTAAATAATGGAATAGACTACCCAGGAAGGTGATGGAATCATCTTCCCTGGAGACTTGTTTAAACAGACTGGACATGACACTGAGAGCCATGGTCTGGTTGACATGGTGATCATAGGTTGGATTCAGTGATCTCAGAGGTCTTTTCCAACTTCATTGATTCTATGATTTTGTGAAATACATGTAGTTTTAATAGAAGGTTAAGTATTTGGAAATTGTAATGTTGGTAAAGCTAACTGACAAGATGAGGAAATACAGTGTTCAGTTCATCAGTGACTGTCTATAAAATAGTTCTACTTGAGTAAAACTTAGAGGAGTTCACTTTTTTGTAAAGTTTTTTAAAAAAGTAGAATCCTCCCACAGGGATCACTGTGCCAAATTCGGAACGTGTTCAATAACAGAAGTGTGACGTTGTAAGGATTACAGCCCTTCAAATTTGGACACGACCTTAAGTATGAAAGCAAACCTCTGATGAAGAGCTCTTGTTCGTGAGAGCCTCTAATACTTTCTCACCAGCAAAACAGCATCTCATAAGGGGATTTACCCGTTCCCTTAACCTCAGTGCGCTCTCAATTATACATTAGATCACCTCCAGAATTCTGAGTGCCTGAAACTATACCAATGAAAACTTGTCCTCTTTTTTGCTAATCTAAGTGAGATTGAATCAATTTTTCTTTCCCTGCCATTTTTTGTGGGTATTTCTTATGAGACCCCTTTCACCCAGCTTTTATTAAATCTTCAAAAAGTATCAGGTTGGAGCTATTACAAATACCTGCAGATCTAAAATTAAAAGCTTTAATGCTTTATAATGTTCCCTTTCCTTGTCTTCCAGAAAGGAAGAAAACACTTGCATCTTTTCATTAAACGATATATCACAACTAAGAACTTAAGAGACTGGGTTTTTTTAGTAAGTATCATGACAATTTCAGCTGCTTTTAAATGGCAACTAACTTTGAGAGATTTCAGTTTTTATCAGAGTACGGGTGAAACATGACATTAAAGACCACCTCCCTTTAAACAAAATGCCATGAAAATCGTTACTGAATAAGGCATAAATTCAAGCCAATAAAATCATTATGCCATGGTCGTCTCTTATTTGCAAGAAATAAAATTAAGAGCACAATGTGCAGTAACTGATAACCAGAGAGTCCCGCTGTCATGCAGACATAATCACAGGCATAGTGTGGGGGAACTCTGAGGGTGCTGTTCCAGAAAATTCACAAGAACCTCTGCAGCAGAAAGGTCTGACAGCAGAAAGCACTTCCAGCAGCCAGCATCCAGCAGTTACAGTAGGCAGCATATGGGAAAAGACAGAAATTGTCTATCTGCAAGCAGGGAGTCGTACAGGCCAGGGGATGTGATAATGATGTGATTATAAATCACAGCTTACACTCTCCTTTTCAGCCAAACTGAGCTTTTTATAGAATTTAAACTGAAGTAAAAAATTAACTGGGAAACAGTCACAGTGTAATACAGCCACAAAATGGATGATAGTTTCTGAATCTTGCTTTTTAAATAAAGAGTGCAAGAGATCAAATTTTTGGTCAACTGCACTTCAATTACATTTACTTTGTCTACTAGCTGCCCCAAGTCAGACACCTTTCTCTAAACCTGTTTTACAAATTTATCTGTAGTCTATTATAACCACGTTCAAAATAATTATGAAAAGAAAGGAAAACATTGTTGTTCTTATAAGTAAATAGGTGTCACAACAGCTGATTTCAGTTTCCCCACATATTCCATCAAGACTGAAGACATGGTCCTACAACCTCAGTTCTGGTCTTTATTAGCATTTAAGGCAGATTTATTCCTGTGTGTGGAGCTTCCTGATCAGATTAGAAAAGTCAGGTAGTTGGTTCAACTTCTCAGTTGCTGGTGAGACAGAGCTGTACAGGCACTTCATAGCTTTTAGCTAGCTATCTCTGTACTTTAGATAGAACAGATTACTAAATTCTTTGAGATTTTCTATAGAACGTTCTGCGGACATGAGACAGTATCACCTTGACAAATTTTGAAATGGAAGGAAATTATGATTTATCTTGCTTGTGATTCTCATTATATTATTACCTTGTGGGAATTACTAAAATGTCCTTTCTACAGAACAACTGCGACTTGCTCTTGCAACACTACAAATTTGTTCCACTCCCTTACAGATACAAGCACAAACAAAAAAACTGTCCGTTTATCCTATAGCCATGTCTGTAGATTGCTGTTAAACTATCTCATCTAAGAGCAAGTAGGGAGAAAAAATAATTACTTCATCAACCTGTGTTCAAGATGGAGTGAAGAGGTTAAACCTTACACAATTCTTCTCTTCAAGGAGCTTTTTGGGAGAAACAAAACCATGTTGCTGTATTACTCACTTTAACAAGGTTCGTCTTAATTTAGCAGGTTTGGCTGTGATTTCAGAGAAAACCATACTGTTTGAATACAAAAGTATCCTGATAAAAGCTGGTAGCACATGCAGACCTGTGTCTAGCAAGTCTGCTACAGTACACTCTGGTTCTTAAAGCCTGAAGAAAGAAATGTCAAAAGACAGGGCTTTACAATTCACAGTAATTTCTTCACCAAACCCTTCTACATACATCTGTAAGTGAAAACTGACACATAAGTATATTGTAAGTATAAGACACTTACCTTTATATATTTTTCTCTATTATAAATGCTTATATCCTAATACATTTATGGTTTGCTCATCCATTAAGCCATGGTAAGACCACCATGAAGCATTTAAACAACATTATATAAACATTATACCCTGGTTCCGTTGCATACTTTGTAAAAGCAGGCATTTAACACACGGTCAGATCCTAATCTGCCATCTTTTGCTGCAAGGCAAGAGGTTTCAAACCTAGAACTACAAACCTAGAACTACCACAAATGGAGGAGGGATGATCTACCTTAACTGCTGCTGCTGCAAGAGTCCTTATGTGAGAACAGCTTTCTGACTTGCTTTCTGTTTCAGCACTGAGGTGATCAGCTTTGGCAACAGCTCTGGGGCTTCCCACCTAACACTGGGTCAAATGAAATGCTGTTAGGGAATGGGTGACATCTGTCATGGTACCATTGCCTAAAACTGTAGCATGGACCAAATTTTTATTTTTAAACTGATGGATGCACCATTTCATGGGAGAATGAAGCACTTTAGAATAATTAATTAGAAATCTAGCAGTTAGGTTATCTGCATCTGAAATTAAGCCTCACCACAGCAACGTTCTGACTTGCCTAAGTAATAATTCTGAATGGGTAACAAGCCAAGACAACAGCTCAGCTCTGCATTCTCTGTTCTGTCTTTTAACCCGTTCATCCCTTGAAAACTTCCACTGCAAAAAGCAGTGACTATAATGCTAGTGAATTTGCAGGAGGCAAATTTGTGCTTCCTTACCATCAACACAGGACCCAAAATACAAGGGTAATATTGGTGGCTGACCTGCTCAATAGTTTGGTTTACATATGGCCTGGAACTGCCAGCACTCCACTGGGATAGTATGTGAAACTTTCCAGCAGTGTGGGGCTTGTCTGAGCTGGGCTGCTTTGTGTTGAGACCAACAAACTGCCCACTTAGGCACCACACAGGCCAGACCTTCAGCTTGCATGACTTAACACTGATCTGAATATATATTCACAAAGGAGGAAGTTGGTATCATTTTCTCCCCCACTTAAGTACACTTAAATTTGTTCCTGAAAAGCAAAGTAAAACACGATTTCTCAGCAGAACGAACTCAAAAGAAAAGGGCGCTTACATCACTTGAAATAATGACAGATTTATAATTGTATGTTCGTACAAAAAAGGCTTAGTTGTAGAAAGTCAATTTATTCTTGAAATAAACGACTTATTTACAGAGATAGGTACTTTACAGTTTTACAAAGCAGGCAAAATTCTTCTCAGAATAAGGTACCAGAACATTGACAAATTCATCACTGTCTAAATGCAGTTTATTCCAAAAAGAAATCTACAGTAATCGTGAAACTAAATCATACCAATCACATAATAAAACGCTGTCCCTTGCAACTACAACAGTATAAAAGACTTTTTATCAGTCATGATCTAGATTAAGCATCTGCTATACTTCTTTCTTCTTGAGTATTAGTGGACCTACATTATCTCCNTTTGTGAGATCCTAAAATAGCTGTTCTCAGACAAAAAGTCAGGGACAAAGCCTTTTCCCTGAAAGAACAGCAAACAAAACAGCCATCACAGCTACAAATGGATTTATTGTGGAACTAGTAAGAGTGCTCTTAATAGATTTAGTCATTTGCAACCAGAAAGTACTTTTTTAAGAAAAGCTGAAATACTTGGCTGAAGTGATTAGTCTGAAGTGAGAATAGCTGAGTAAGCTTCTTCAGTTCAGAGCAGACTTCTTTGTTTTTATTAAAAAAAGGAAAGCATTTGGTCCAGAGAAAACAAAACCACAGTATGGTCAGGACATTCAAAATTGAATCAGGAAATGAAAATTAACTAGATGAAATACACTCATTTGCATCTAGCTGACTTGGGGATATGGAATATCCCAGTCATCTCACTGCTCTGGACCAGATAGGAATCTCCCTCACCAACACAGACCTAGCCTTATTTTCATTCCCATATGAACAACTTTCTAAGCGTTGTTTTTTTGCAAAATAAGAGTAGTTCTCTTTTAATTAGTTGCAATGTATTTCCAAATAGTAAAACAGGTTTGCTTGGTTTTATTCTACTCACTTGTGGTCACTCCCCTAAACATTTCTAGAAAAACCCTACTGTGTTCCTTTCAAATTTCTACAGTTGCTTTCTTTATGTAGATAGGTTTGTGCCATTCTACAAAGTTCAGGAACATGATCCAACTCCAGACAAAGGCAACAGCTCAACACAGAGCAATCCACCACCAAAGCACTGATAATATGCAAGTTTCAATCTCGAATCCCACAGTAGCACAATGTCTTACCGTCTTCGAACGCCAACACCTGCAGTAAGCTTTAGTGAGGCACAGATCTTCAATGTTTATCTCATTCACTACTTTGGGATTTTCCTTCTGGATCTTGAGGTTAATCAAGCTATCCTTCTGCTGTTTCTTCTTGGGGAGGAAGGGACGAACAGCAAGGTAACCGAGCAAGGCCAGCACGCCCAGGAAAGGCAGTAACCGCAGCCATTCTGAAACTAAAGATAAGGTGGGATTTAGGGTGGCTCGTGACACCACACAGGACGGTGCAGCATCAGCTACTTTCAGATGCCTTAGGCTGAGGATATGGAACAGGCTGCTCAGTCAGCAGGGCCCTCAGGGCAAACACAATTCCATTGGTGAGTCTCAACGAAAAAAGACGTAGATTAAATCCTAGGATTTACTCCGGCCAAAGTAAAAATCTGGCTCCTAGAATTTCATCTGAAATTGACCTTTATCACCCTAGAAGATGATTCAATGGAAGATAATAAATACAAAACAAATAAAATATTTACTGAAATGGGCAATCCTAAAGCACTGGCAAAACCTTCAACAATCTTTTCGGTTTTATTTTTCAGACCTCTGTTTGCTCAGGGATCTCCAACCAGTTTCTATAAAATGGAGAAACAAAGACACCTAAGATCAGGAGGTCAAGTCACAGAAAACTGCTTTTTACAAAGGTAAGGAACTTCTTTCAAGTACAGGTGAAAAATGAAAGATGCAGATTTGGCTGCCCTGCTACATCATTATAAATTTTCTAGGCATACTGGTGAGAGAAGACTTACTGGACTTTTTAAGAAATGCATCAATAATTGGCATTTAGATAGACAGACAGATAAACAGATGATGTATATATATATATATAAGGTGAATCCACTTTTCCAGTAAAACATGCTGTGACAATNTCATGATCTAGATTAAGCATCTGCTATACTTCTTTCTTCTTGAGTATTAGTGGACCTACATTATCTCCTGTTAATTCATTGTGCTTGTTATGGGAGCCATCACAGACAGGGAACTGAAAAAAAAAACATACACAAGGAATTAGCGTAATTCTCTACAGCAGTTGCATGGTGATTTCTGTATTTCTTCCTATGCCCTGAGTGCTCTGATAATGTTGCTAGTTCCTCCTGTGATGTCCTGGTTCAACATCAAACTCCCTGCCTTCTATCAGACACAGAATACTAAGGAAAACAAACACAGTTAATGGGTAACTAAGTTTGT
>WAAG01019128.1:32706-53723 GCA_013390105.1 Tichodroma muraria | reverse complement strand
GTTAAAGGAATAAAGTAGGGATTTATTGAAAGGCCTTCAAAAGATGAACCTTGGGCAGTACAAGATCCTGGCCACGGCTCCACCCAAGATGGACTCCAAGTCATGAGTTTTCACACTTTCATGAAAGTTTTGGTCCATTTCCATATTGGGGTTAATTGTCCCATTACAGCTCCAGGTTATGCAGTCCCATCCTCCCAGATTGCTCTTCTCAATTCTCTGCTGTTTGCACTTTTTGGGCCCAAAGCTGCAGCTGTGTCCTTGGTTCTGGGGCTGGGAAAGGATTGTTCTGTCTGACTGAACTGTGAGGAGAACTCGCTGACACTTTATATGGAGTTCAGAGTCACACACCAATGCAGTACAGAATCTGGAAAACATGAAAGCTGAAACTTAAGGCATCACAAGGAGTTTGGATAGGGCAGAGTTTAATGGAAGGCTGAACCTCAAAGCCCACTCACCCCAGGGTGGATGCACATCATGGGCCATGCAGTTCCAGCACCATGGCAGCTCTCTCCCTCTGGACTCAACTTACATCAAGAACAAGTGTAGCACTGTGACCTCCTCATTTTTCACTTCCCCTAAAACTGTTTCAATTTCCAATGGAAATCAGCGTGGATCTTTCAGTTTTCCTATGTTCCCTCCTGAAGTTACTGTGACACAATCCTTACAAATATGTATTTAGGGGCTGATACCCATGAGAATTTTAATATCAGTTTTTAAGAACTACTTAAAATACGGATTTGACATTAACACACCATCACAAAACAGAACAACCCCTCAGCAAATTTCTCAGCCCAACCTCCTAAAAACAGAACACAGCAGAAACAAATCAAAACTGAAACAAAAAATTCTAGTGATACAAAATTTTTTGGTCTTAATTTTACCTCAGATTACATTCTGGAGTTCAAATGCTTCTCCTGAGAAGCTTTGTGTTTTCGTTTTCCCATGTTAGGATTTCCCATGAAATCAAACGTGAGGCACTGTGATATTTGACCAAATTCACAGCTGAACCACCTGCCTGGCCTGACCAGACCCCCGTTCCAGAGGTGGAATTCCCTCCCTGCCTGGCAGCAGCACAGCGCTCACAAAAGCCCCTTTTTCAATGAATGGACAGAGATGACCTCATGTCTCTGATGAAGATACTAAGGGAGCTCTCCTTGCTCAAGTCAACAAAATTTTTAATACCAGAATTAGCAAAGGGAGAAACAGGTTGATAGTTTTATCTGCTTCCTCATGGATTTTACAGAGATTTTTGGGGAGATCTGGTTTTACCATTCCCACAGAAATGATGATTAATACGAAAAGAAGCAAGCCATCCCCTCCTCATCCTCGGGGTAGGAGCAATGCTTCAGGATGTGTCTGAATCAGCACCAATTAAAACATAACCAAAACCCACACCTAATCTCACAGTGAATTTCCTCAGGTAAATACCACCTCTAGGTTTTTGACTGAAACGCTCCCTTCATTTGCATTTCATCATCAGTAATCCCCATTTGTTACTCAGAGAAAGGTCACACAGGCTCGTGGAAGTTTCTAGGTGTTGTAGCCTATTTCCACCTCCATCAGTAGGCACTCAGACCCCGTCTCAGGTCCTGGGTGAGCACAGCAGGTTTTCCCTGCTCGCTGCAATTAGAGCAGGATTTGCCCTTCCCGATGTATTTGATCTGCTTCTGTTTCATCACAAGCTCCTCTGGAAGCAGGAAATCGCTGCTGGTGCCCTGCAAGTGCCACTGGCCTGAAACTGCTCAAAGGTTTTCCCAGAGCATTTGCTGAAGTAAAAGGTAACACAGGAAATTTCAACTCAAGCAGCACGAGTTTGGGAAAGCTGTAAACGACTGGAGACTGAGCCACAAAGAAATCAGCGTTTGGCACTTAAAAATCAAAACCAGAGGCATCATAACCTGCTCTTTCCACACTTCCTGCCAGGCAGAAATGAAGCATTCCTTTATTAAAAATTATATAATTATACAAGGACTATATTTCTGCATCTTTTTTGTGGTGCTTTTTTTAGATAGGACATATTCCTGCTGAGAAATATCCAGCTGGAAATACAGAAGACTGGCAGCTACTGTATTACTTACCTGCCTTACTTTAATGATTTCAACATGAAATATACATCTAAACAGCAGTTTAAATTTCAATCCACAGATTTTTTCCCTTACTGTACTATCAGCCAAATTGTTTCTTAAATCATGACAAGAAACCACAGGAATTTCTTGGCAGTGTATATTGATCCATTAAAGAATCCCCATTGTATTTTCCTATTCTAAAGTTTATAAGGCCCAGCCCTCACCTCACCTCCTCTTACATCAATTAAAAAATCACCAAACTTATGCAGAAGTCCAGGGAATTCTCCAGCATGAAACTGAAATAAGGGGATGTGGAACCAAGCTGTCACATCTTTCCCCTTGAGGCAGGAGTAAAGAATCCTCCGATTAAGGAAAACGCTCCTAGAAAATTCATGACTTTGCTGCTGCCCCTGAGATCCACCAGAGTCACACCTCGATGGCCAAAGGCCATTCCCTGGATTATGAACTGGACAACAACTGCACAAGTAAGTGAAAAACAGGATAACTTGATCCCATGTCATACTGAAGAGAGAGTCAGTGACTTATGGCTGAGAGAAGGACCTTGCAGAAGTCCACCCAGATGTTGGAAACATCCTCAGGTGACCTGTCAGGAATTTCGTTTGTAGACTCTTTAGATTTCTATCAGAAAACTGAACAGCTGGGAAATCCTGGCAGAAACTCTACAGAGAAGCACAAGATGAGGAACACACTCACACACAAAGATAACAGCCCAAGGCCAGATTTACATTTGGAGATGTAATAAAACATTAGCAAGGAAACATTTTTCCTTATCATTTTTACATCATCCTTTTTCATACACACAGGTGTGAATACGCCAGAAAGAAATTCTCTTGCCTGCTTCTTCTCAATCTATTGATCACTTTCTGCATCTCAGCCCTTTTCTCACTCCTGAGAAGCCACTCTCACAGAAAAACATCTTTGTGTTTATTAAAAGTGATTACACTAATCTGCTTCATCCAGTGATAAGATGAAGTAACTTGGGGCTTTTCACCCAAACCAATGTTAGATCAAAGGCAGGGTGTTTCCCTAAGCTGGAATATGGTCAGGGAGATGTTTGTCATATATTTCTAATTCTGCTTTAACCAGCTGGGGCACCGTGTTCCCCACCCACTACTTTAGTACAGAACACTTTCCTGTCCCTGCTATCAACAGGGTTTGTAGATGTTTCAGTTTGTAAATTCTCAGTTGAAAGGGATTATCTGTATCAGTTGATGATTATTTAAATAATTTGGATTTTAAAAACCCTCTTGATGGGGATTATTTAAATTAAGGTTTCTTTCCCAAGCTCCACACTGAGTTCAAATAAGCTTAAGTTAAAGTGAATTACAGGTACAGACACTTGGGAAGAAAAAAAGGCATCTTTTAATTCCCAGAAAATCTGGGAACAGAAACAGTTTTTCTGATAAACAGAGTGAAAAATATGTTGCTTTAATAAAAGGCACCTTCCTAATTTTATACTGGTTTGAACTGTACCTCTACAAAGCCCGGAGGAGCAAAGTCACACTAGAAATAATAAACATGTTTAAGCCTACCAAAAAATCCCTGTATGTGAATTCATATGTCATTGGTTCATAATTTCTGCCATCCATTGTGTATCAAAAGCAAATAAACCTTTTTCACCAATCATTTTCTCACTCTCGTTTCAGAATCAACACATCCACGTATTTCTGTTCTGTTCACACAGTCTCTCAGGGACACTGAACAATAGGATTTTCCATTGTCTAAGCTCTGAGCCCTGCTTTAGGACAATTAAGGGAATTTGCAATTGTAATGTATTCTTGTACCTTGCCTCAGAGAAACGACCTTCGTTATGTAAATGTCTATAAAACAGCATTCCAGGCACCAAAACATCAGGACAGAAAGGGCAAAGAAGCCAAGTGAGTGCTTGAAGTAACCAAATCAAGTTCCTCTGCCTCACAGCTCATTCCAGCTCAGAAATGAGGAATTTTTTTCCTCGCAACCTAAAATAATAAGTCTTTCAAGCTTTAAAAAAAGAAAAGAAATCCCCCTGTGGGCAGCAAAGCTCTTTCTTTGTAGTGGACTAAACTGCATTTCTTAATATAGCCCACAGCCAGGCCTTCTCAAACATATTGCTCTTGATCCACAGCCGATATCCCACTTAGTGGTCATGAGGTGGATTAGTCGTAACTCAGATGCAGGGCTTAACCCATGCTCACAGTGGCTTGGAGTGCTCAATCTACCTAATTTGACACATCAAAATGTTTGATGCTCAACCTAAATTCATTTCTAGGGCCCATAAATTATTAGTGGACAGGAAGCGGCACACCAGACTGGTGATCAATTCTAGGTGTTTTGCATTCCTGCTCTGGGAAGGGATAAATAACCCTGTGGAAGTGCCTCTCTCTTCACTGCAGTGGGAGTTTAGGACAATTAGCTCTCTGGTGAAACACCAAGCCTCTCGATGCTGGGAGAAATCCCATCCACTGCCAAGAAAATTATAGCTGACTTCAGTATCTTTCTTGTGGGTTTAAATGTCAGTTTGATCGTGGTCCCCCCATTTGCTTGCACAGTCACAGCAGATGAGCACAGAAATTGCACGCTCCCAATCTTCAGGCTGGACTGGAAGTCCACACCTCCAGATGCTCCCTGGGAACTGATCAAGAGCAGCCTGGCCACGTTCAGGAGGTACAAAGGTATCAGCTGCTGTTTTCACTCTGTCTTTAGTACCTGGCACTTACTCTGCACTCTGACAACTGGGGACAGTTCACACATTTTTCCTTCAAGCTATCCACCAGCTCGAGCACACAGCCCTGTGCTGGCAGCACTGGGTTCAAACCTAACCAGAACATCTCAGAGCCTGAAAAACCCAAATGAACTTTGCAAGATGTTAGTCAAAAGCTAAACATTAGAGGACAAACTTAAAAGCAAGTCTTGAATTTTTTTTGTATGAATGCCTAACATTTGACACCAGTGCACTTCCTCTGTGCTGAACAGTAACTTCCTTCTGTGGCAAGTCAGAAAAACACACAATAAATTGGAGCCCAAAGAGCAATTATGAGCCCCCAAGCTAAGATTTATGACACAAAATCTCCAGTAACTGTAGGTCATGTTGTATAATAAAAAAGAATGATGAGAAGATGGCCAATCAGGCAAGAAACCGAGTTCTAGCACAAGGAGAATCTTAAACCAAGCTGTACATTATAAAGAATCCGAAAAGTCCTTTAATTTCATTGTTCTCTCATATCCATGGACTAGGTATTAAACTTATGCAAGACACTGGATGTGACAGTTCACATTGTGCAAACAAAAAAAGCCCTGACTAAGTAAAGATCCCACTCCTTTGAAACTCTGAAATAAGAGTTATGTGCACCACACTCTTTCTCTGTTATCCTGGCTGTTCATCACATTATTTTAGTACCTGAATGCTGCTCTTCCTCAGAATAACTAATTAGGTATGACACTGTTAGGCTTGCAAGCTCTGCAGCCCCCTAATTTTGAGTTTGAAGGTTTAATAACTATACAACCCCTCTCCCCTTATTTGGAGAACCCACACCTCCAAGGGACAAAAAACTGAGGTGCTTGCAGGTGGACACAGAATTCAGGTATTCTTGAGAAATGTTCCACCAACAGAAGAGCGGAACAGAGAAAGTGTCACCAATATTGTGGCAAACCTCCTTGCTCCTGCTACTACTGGTTACACCTCCCCACTGTGCTGGGAGATGGATGGGTTTGTGCCATCTATCTAACATATAATTCTGTGGTTTTTATGGTTATGACCAGAGCAGAAGCACCTAAGTAACCTGTGTTGCCTTGCATTCTCCTTTTCTGTCTCCCTTTATTTGGTCCTGCAGCCTTCTTCTGAGGTTTACAGGATGATTACCAATACACATGGGTCCGGGGGTCTTTATTCTTATTCTTATTCTTATTCTTACTCTTATTCTTGTTATTAATTTTATTGGTTTTATTATTACCATGCTACATCCATTTTAAGATTTAGTTCTTAGGGGTTTTTTTTCTGTGGAATGTTTCTCCCTGAGAGAGTTAAAGCTGCTCCTCTTCCCTCCACAGGCACGTGGAGCCATATGCCTGCAGCCTGGGATAGAGAATGACAATTAAATAGGTCAATGAACGAAAGTAACCTTCAAACATGAATGCAAATAAATCTCTACTTGCAGCAGGACCTGATGGCTCCAGAAGCAGTATTTACATGTTGAAGCATTTTGAAGATCTGGGGCATAGCTTGTACTTCGCCTGCACAGAAAATAGCTACCCTAATTTATCTTCAACCCTTAGGAAATATGAAAGGATGAAAAAACAAAGTATGAATGACGCACAGCTCCATCTTTCTTCTGAATCTAGTAGAATTGTCTTTTCCAAGCAATATCCATAGCCTAATCTTTGTTTGATAATTGCTTTTGGCTGCTTTTTTTTTTTTTAATTGCCTTTGTTTCTATTGCTTCAGCACACAGGAAAGGTCTTTCCTGACAAAAGAAAAGCCAGCCCAGTTTGAAACGAAAGGCTGACACATTCCCTCAAATGACAAACCAGAGTCACGAGCCTGATACACTGTGAGATGAAAGCTGTTTACATGTGACAATCAGGCAGAAAGCAATTTCTCATAATTGCAGTACCTTCATACATCAAGGTACAAATAGTGTTATTCACAGTCTTACAAACAAATAAAACCAGAATCCTTCACAACAGAGCCTTCTTTTCAGGGAGAAAAAAAAAAACTTCAAGTAGGAGACATTCTGAAATATCCCAGCAGCTGTTCTGAACTGAACTGCCCCATCTGCCTTCCCTGCCAAGCGTGGATCCAGCTGGGTCACAACAGACAGAAAGCCTTCCTCCCTCAGAGAACACTGCTCTGGCTCTCCTGTGCTGATGTTCAGAGTCCCACTGTGAACCTCTCCCTTCCTCCTCCCAGCCTCCCCACTCACGTGCACCCAAAGCAAGAAGGAGGGAAGGGGAAAAAGCAAAAGTAAAACTTTGGCTCCTTCCTCCTAGCCACCTGTGTTAGGGTTAGAGGGGAGCCCTGGGGCTTTCTAGAGCTACAGCAGAAGCAGCTGAAGTTATTTAGCATCTCTTTCCTCCACACTGGGCCTCATGGCAGTATCTGGTCCAAAGAGCTTGGTGCACAAATGAATGCCTTCTATGATCTTCATCACAAACTCTGGGATAAGCTGGAATGTGATGAAATGTCTCCTGTAAACTGCAGAGGGAAAAAAACCTTTTCTCACACTATTAGAAACAGAGTTTTGTCTAGAACAGATTTCTGCCATGGTTCACATGCTCACAAGACAACGCTTTGTCCCCAGCCCTCACAGACATGAGGAGAGACATTTCTTGGATCTTGAAAGATGTTTTCAGCCATAGTCTCTGCAATTTAAAAGCTGCCAGAGAGTCTGATATCAAGAAAAAATCACAGTTCATTAGTCAGCTTTGGAAACTCAATATGTCACATTTGACTCCAAACAAATTCCATTTTTTCACATCAGTCTAGCTCAGCTGCACTAGTGATGACAGGAGCTTTCTCTGAAGAGCAGGCGATCTCGGCCACCCCACCCTCCGAACAGCTCCTGCACATCCCCGCCCTGCCTCTCCTCACCCTCTCAAACCAACTCCGCACTGCCAACTGCAGGATGCACCTCCACCCCCTCACATTCCCACTGCTCCTGTCCCATTCTCTCCCACAAGAAGGTGAGGAATGCTTGGAGCCAGGAAGACCCTTCAAAACACACCTGGGGACAAATATCAGTAAGATCAATATCGGAAAGTTAATTTTAAGCTCATGCACCGAGTCTTTAACCTTACTATACACACCCAGGAGCAGACATGGATTGAAACTTCCTGATGGGCCTTCAAACCTGGAAAAGCTCTGCCAGAGGGAACAGGAATTGTGTTTGGAAGAGCTGCTGAGGCTGAAGCAGCTCTGATGGCAGCACGACATCCCTGCTCCCTGCCATATGGACAGCCGGAGCACGTGTCCTGGGAGACTTCTATTTTCAGAAACAGCCACGCTGGTTCTGATCACTTCTCCTCCAAACACTCAAGACTTTGATGAAACAGAAACACAGGGTAATGTATTTACTTTTTATTTCAGCACTTACCCAGTAAAAGACACAACCTATGGTCCTGAATGTAAAAACTACGGAAAACCTGAAGCGTGTGCAGAAATAAATCCTGGATTACCTCCACCTCTCGCACTTTACTTAGAACAACTCTGTTTTTAGCTCTCTCTTCTAGAATATTTACACTAAGGAAGTCGCCAAATTAAGATACTTTTCATTGTCACCAAACTAAATATAAAATCCTCTAAACCCCTCAGAAGCAATTATCATCTTCTGTAGCATGTCAGCGCTGAAAATGTTACAAACAAAAGCCACTGCACAGGGCATTGCTGGTTCTGGAATGGAAATGAGGTAGGATGAGCACCTTTCAGCACTCTGATTTCTGCATTTTTTTGAATTTATTTATTTTTTATTTTTTTTTTTAATTTGGAGGAGTTGGCAGCCTCACAGGGACATACATCCATTGCACTACCATAAACTCCTGAATTTCCATCTGTTTTTAAAAGCTCCAGCTGACCTACATTTTATGTTATGGATTAGTTGAAGCTTATAGAGTAGCATGAGCAAAGCAGGAGTCTTGCTGCTAACCACACATTCTAAGCAATTAAATGTTTCATCAATAATATGTCCCATGGAAAAATCAAGAGTTTTTAAGAGAAAAACTCTTCACACACAAACCAGAAAAGAAATAATTTGATATACGCACTTGTATTGCAATATAAATACCATCTATTTGATTAATTTTGATTTCACAGACTAAAAGAATTCAAATATACACACTAAAATGATCTGAAGTTTAAAAAAAAGGATGAACTTTGATTCACATTTTCAGGACATACTAAAATAAGGTATCAGAGTCATTCAGCATTTTGGGAACCCTGTCTTTTTGGAATTATCTACAGAATTATTATCGAAGCAAGGTGGGAAGCAGTAACTCATATCACAAAAGCATGACTTCCACTACAGGTTTTCCACCTTATTCTGAGGCAGAGAGAAAATTCAACTTTGAGTTTTGGAGGTGGATTTTTTTGTTTGTTTGTTTGGTTATGCTCTTGGAAAACCAGCAACAAGTCACTCCAGAGGCCAGTGGGACTCACGGAGGTGAGGATGATCCAAGCCTAAGTCCTTGAGTGGGATCAAGAACTTCAACTTGGGTTTTGTAGAGTTTCAAGAGCTGTGGTCATCCACTCAGCTGAGTTCTCCCTCTTCCTAAAAGAGTCCTCGACCTAACAAATCTCCTGCATGAAAATGAGCCAGAAGAAAATACAGTGAACAAACAACAAGTTTCTACTTGATGCTCTGTCATTTTCCAACAAAGAAAGAACTTCCAGAGGGATTTTCATTACAGGCTCATCAGGAGGCCCTCTGTGTTAACAGCCTTTATTCCCTTGTATTTTTTACTCTGTACTGGTTCATTTTCCAGTAACAACTGTAACTTCTTTTGACATTTTCTGTCCTTCTTTACAATTAGGTTATTCAGCTCTTCAGTGAAGAGGCAAAGGGTAAGCCATGGGCTGATTTACGCTGGCTGATTCAACTGGTCTAATTAGACAGGAGAAATTTGGTAGTAAAAGCAGATGCTTCCTCCACAAACTGGAAGTCCATCAAAAGAAATGAGCTGTTTTAATGGCCTGAAGGCTCATGTATATCATTAGTAAGAGACACACATAAAAAATGCTAGTCTTATCATATCCTTCTAATTACATGTCTCTGTAAACCATATTCCAATATACATCTTTTCCCCCAAAGTCAAGGCAACGTGTTTCCATTTTTTCATAAACTGACTAGGGCATTTCAAAAAAGTGTTGGTTGGATGCATTACCAGAAAATTCAACTTGACTTGCCACTTGAGATTCCTTTATTCCTTATTATGTGACTTTGTATCACTGGTCTGCCTATACTTCATTCCTTCTGTAAGTCATTTATCTCTGCTGCCTATTAAAACATCAGTACACACAGGAAATAAAAAGGAGATAAAGAGTCCAGGGCATTTACACAGTTTTCCCCACAAAAACTGTGTAAAAACTGTCATTTTAAGTGAAATAATGAAGAGACACAGTTAGAAGAATATCCGTGTCACCTCAAAACACGCTTTGATCCTAAAAATCACAGGCGCTCTCCACACTCAGCTCCTGCCAAACAACACAGCACCACTAAAATCAGTACAGTGGCACAGGCTTGTGTTGGTTCAGAAGCTGCCACAGGCTCAGGGATCAAAAGCAGGGATTCATGACAACCTAGACACAAGGCAATATTGCACCAGCCAAAAGAGTGGAAGATGGAAACCCTCCACGTAGTAACACCGATGTATCGGGAACTCAGAATATCAGCGTGGGGTTTATTTTAACCAGCTGCAAGCACCTATGATGTAAACATCAAATGGAGCTGTTCTGCTGGCTCTGGCTGGGACAGAGTGAATTTCCTGCAGAGCAGCCCCCATGGAGCAGCTCTGGAGCGGCGCTGGTAACACGCTGTGTTTTGGCTATTGCTGGGCAGGGCTTGCACAAAGTCAAGGCTTTCTGTGTTTTCCAGTGGCCTGGGGTGTGCCAGAAGCTGGGAGGGGACACAGGCAGCTTGGCTCTGCTAATTAAACTGCCCTGACCTTCATCCATTAATTTTCAGCTTTTGCTCTCCCCTGTTCTGGGGGCATGGAGGAGACACTGAGGGAGTGCCTGTGTGGATGCTCAGCCACAGGCCAGGGCCACCCCACCACAGCTATTTCCCCAGGAGATGTGGGGATTCACTTGTCCAGCATCCTTTGGATGAAATTCAGAGTAACTTAGAGTCTGCTGACCATCAGTGAAATCTTTTGTCAATAAATGGAGCCTAGGTTGCTGTCTAATTTCTACACGTGTCTAATTTGCACACAGTAGGAACCCACACGGATTCAAAGGAATGGCAACTCTGCCATGAGGAAAGGTCTGGAGAACTGAGCTTATTCAGCCTGGAGAGGAGAAGATTTTAGCCACCTAATTGTGGCTTCCTGTGCCTGAAGGGAGCTGACAAGAAAGATGGAGAGGGTCTATGTAAAAGGGATGGAGTGACAGGACAAGGGGGAAATTGGCTTCAAATTAAAATAGAGTAGATTTAGATTAGATACTAGAAAGAAATTCTTCCCTGCGAGGGTGGTGAGGCCCTGGAATGGGTTTCCCAGAGAAGCTGTGGCTGCCCCAGCCCTGGAAGTGTTCAAGGCCAGGTTGGATGGGGCTTGGAACAGCCCGGTCTGGTGGAAGGTGTCCCTGCCCATGGCAGGGGGTTGGAACAAGATGATCTCTCAGTTCCCTTCCAACTCAAACCATTCCATGATTCTAGGAATGTGTCCAGCCCTGTTTCTCACTGCTGTGAGACACCTGAGGAAAAATTTGCTCTACTGCCTATAGGTACAACAGCTCATGCAACACATGTTTTTAAAAATACCTTAAAAACAAAAAAGACCTTAAAATAATTTAACATCTCACTGACACATGAATTACACACAGTGATAAAAGCAATTGTGGTCTGCCAGGCTACAGACAATTCTCAGGGCAGCATGTTCAGTGCCATATGGGCAATGCACAAGTTCAGAGCTTTGAAGCAGTTTTTTCTAAGTGTATATGACAGAACAAGGCACAGTAAAAACAGCTGTAGCCTGCGTGCAAATGAAAAAATAAACACCTCTAGTATTGTTGGTTTTGACTTTAGTGCTGGCTAAATACATTTGATCATTATGTGCAAGTGATGAATGCACCACCTGTATCTTTTTTTGTCCTTGTGCCAACAGGTGAGATTATCTTATTCTGACAGGGGCTGCAGCAATCTGGGTAATGGCACAAGTACAGAACATCGCTCTGTTACCAGATCACAACATTTTCAAAATATTGTCATGTTTTTAAATTCCTGCATGCATGTGTTAAAATTGAGTCACTGCTCCACTTCCAATGAAGACCTGAGTGGAACCCAACACTCTGCTTTTAAGCTCTGCTATCTGCCCCCAACGGATGAGCTTCTACTTCTGTACTTGTAATATTTGTAATAGTTCTTGTGTATTTACAGCTGATATTACTGTTAGCACAGCAGCCTCCACATGCCCTAGTCCCACATTCTTAGTCTACTGGCATCAAATATTAAGCTCAAGATCTTGGAGCAGGGACAGGATTTTACCTACTCAATTCCTGTCTCCAACACTCTCCATTTATTTGCTGATGATAAATTGTCCTTACACAACTGAAGGGTTTGTTGCTCTTAAGACCCTCATATGTCAGTAAAGCAAAGGTCACATACAGTGGTTTATTCAAAACATAAGGAAAGCTAAAATTTGGCTTTGCCCACAAAAATCCCACCACCTGTTACACTAGAATAATGCTTGGGGAAACTGCACAAGGCGTGCTCTTGTGGAGGGGTGTTTGCTGAACTTAAACCAGAAAGCACTTTCAGAACTGATGCAGAAGCAAGGGCAGAGAACAGGGCATGAGTCCCAAAATACGTAAACCCCGAGAACGAGACCTGGTTTGGTGGAAATAGCATGGATGGGTCAAAGCCAGACCTTGTCCTCATGAATTCCAACAGAGCTGTTCTGCTTCTGCCCCAGCAGACCAGGGACAGCAGAGGCTGGGGCCAGCCCCGGAGATCGCCCGTGAGTCGGTGGTGCAGGGGGGCAGAAGTGTTTGGAAGGCAATGCCCATGAGGAGAACATGCAACTCGCCTTTGGGGAGGTTTATAGCTGTCACTTTTTTCCATCTTGCAAAGCTGCAAAGAAAATGGTGTAGGTGGACGGCTCAGGATTGCTCTTCTCAAAGGCTTCCTCCTGAAATGGGTGCCTACGCTCTAATACTGACTAAGCTGCTGGGCTCTGCTTCTGATCTCATTAGATAATGATACTGCAATACAAAAGAAGAGGTTAATCTTGACTATATCCCCAATCTCCTTTCCTCGTGTACAGCTGTAAACACCCTGGAAGCATTTGGAGCCACCTCTTTCTATGTGGTTTTAGTGACAGCACTTGCATAGAATGGCTGCTACTGTGGATGGGGGAGCTGGAGGAGGGACACGTGGGATCATCTTCTAAAAGCCATTGGGCAATTCACACAAATCCCGAGGTGTGGGAGTGCCAATGTGGCCAGCAAAAACGCCAATACAGCTCTTGTCATCCCTATCCCACTCTCCTCACCCCAGTGATGAAGTGAGCACAGACCACTCCTGCCTAAGATGTGTGAGGGGTACACGGTGTGGATCCCCTCCAGGCTGACCATAAGCCAGCAATATCCTCCCCAGCCCATTCCCTTTCCCACAGCAGAGGTGCTCAGGGAAGGCAAATGCAGCCACAAGGGAACGTGGACACCCACCATGTGCAGAGAGCTCTCCCTGGGAAGTGCCCTCCAGCTGTGGGTCTGCAGGGCTGTTATTTGCCTTCCTGGTGCAGTTAAGGAATGTTTCTACTCCCCAGGAAAAAAACAGTCAGAAGAACATCTCTATCATACCCCTGTTCTCTGCACCACTCTCTCGGTGGCTCTTGCAAATCGAAGCACGTTGTTCTACTTAAAACCCCAGTATTTTCCTCCTGCACACCAAGGTACACAACTCCCCCCAGTTTTCACCAGCAAACCACTGTTCAAACAAACAGAAGCAGCAGCCATTTATCTGGTGCATAAACACACTCTCCTTTACACCCAGCAGGAAAGCAAGCTCCAAAAATGCTCAGCTAATGAGGAAATTCAGACAATGATGTTGGCAGCTATAAACAAGAAGAATTGCCCAAACAGGTCTGAATTGGACCCACCACTGCTACACAAGAGAGCTACAACCAATTCTTACAACTTCTAAAGCAAACAAGAACAAAGCACAAACAATCTGATTACCAGAGAAATGACTGGGAGCAGAAAATTACTCAACTTATGTAATGTAATAAGTCCCTATTGAAAAGCATCTGCAAAATGCTGCCATTTCTTCATGCCATTCTTTTCACCACTGACACTCAGGTAAAACAGCTTCCATTTAACATTCATTTTTCCTGCTATTTTAGCCTGTTATGCTGTTAATCCAGTAGCAAAAGACCTGAACCACTTCTAAACAACCCATATTCTCTTGCTTCTCATTAAAAAAAAAAATCAGGTTGCTGCTGCTTTCCCATAATTACATCGTCTTGTCACTACAAAGGAGGAGGAGGAATATATACCTCGATTAAAATGTTATCTTCAAAGTATTTGTTGCAGTGATATGCAGCCAGGTTTTGTACATAAATAAATATACCTGAGTGTATATGCATACATACATCTAAACATGAAAACCGAGATAACCTATAAATATCTATATATAACCTATATAGATATATAGATATATATGGCCTGCGTGTGTATATATGCTCACTCATATTTACAGCTATCTATAGAGGTAAATTAAATGTACATATATTGAACATATTTATATCTAGAAAGACAACGCACATACAATATACTTGTAATACATTACTTCTAGTACTCTGAAAGGGGATCTTCTGGTGTTTTCAGACATGTCTATATGGGATGGTGTCTGCTGACACATTCCACCACCATAAAAACATGCCTTGCATGTTGGTGACATCCAACACTGACATTTAAAATAAATTTCATTGCCTTCTGTATTTTTTACAATGCAGTTTTTGCAGTGAAACATACAAATAAGTGAAAAAAGTTCCTTCTGTGTATTAGGGCGTACCCCATCCTTCATCAAACTTTATTAATTTCTGTTAATTTGGTCCAAAATGTTCTAGCATAAGACAACAGCCCTGACAGAATGCTGGTACCTGTTCCTCGGCTAAACTCTGTCCAATGTGTCATTGCAGTGATTCCAGCATTCATTTGGGCCTGTACTTTTAGAGCAGCACAATATGAACATCTGAGAAGAACTGCAGGTTGGCTTTGAAGTTATTTTTATTTACTGCAAAACGTGTGCCACCTTTTGTCCCAATTCACTTTGCTGGAGGAAGTTATTTTTACTGCATATCAATAAGAACCAAAAGACGAGTGCTAAAATGTCACAGCCATGCCCTATATGGGAAGGCCTGCTTTATTTTTATTTGTTTGGTTGATTTTATAATGCCATTATATATGCCATAGAATACATGCCATAGATTTTATACATGCCATAGAATGTATGGGATTCAGGAGACTGATGCCTGTACTTCTGCTTGGAGACTAAAGAGGAAATCTGTTAAGTATTATCATGCATATTCAGAAGTTCCATCTTTCTTTTGGCGTCCCCAGATGTCAGATTACTGCACAAGACACTGTCATTCTCCATGAACACCAAGTCTTACAGTGACCCCAGGGTTCAGGGACTGGTGAATACTTTGGGTTATGTATTTCTCCTTCAGGTTTACATCATCGTTCTCCCAGGCAAGAAATCAAATAGTCAGCCTCCTTCAGGGATGTCTGTCAAGCTCCTCTGACTGTTTGTGATATAGCAGCTCACACATATTGTCATAACTCAGCCTGTAAGACAGCAGAACCTGATTTATTATAATCACAAGTGCAGCAGCTCCATTCCCTATTTGCAGTCACTCACAACTTCCCTGAAAATTTCACATGAGAGGGTAAAAGTGTGCCTAATGTGAGTTCCACCTAAGTGATGATTTACAAAACAGGGAAACTTTCCATGGGCTTAAACAAATGACTGGCCAGCCATATTATTTCATTTATTTTTAAATTCAAAGCTTGGAAAAATCAAATCAGCCAAGGAAGTCTAAAAATGGTCTTTGCTCAGTTATGTGATAAAAGGCCAGTCAGAGTGAGCACGGAGACTGAGCTGAGGCTTAGAGGGGACAGCCCTCTGAACTGGCCACTCTTAAGATGCTAAAATGAAGAGGATAGGACTACTGTTGCTGGAGGAAAACCCACCAAGATGTGTCCACAGGGAAATTCTCTCCCTGGAATGCTGTACTTCACCATGCCATGCAGGGGGAACAGAAGTTTGGGATGGTGTAAAACCAGCCAGGGGGTGGCTGTGGGAACTACAGAGGGAGAAATATCCATCAGAGGGCCCTTAGGGGACTTGCCAAAGGCAGGGAAAGGGATGGATCAAGGACTGAGGAGGAACAGGCCTGAGAAAGTAGGTGGAAATGGGGATTAAAGGGGACAGAAGCATGTAAGGAGGCAGCTACACCTCCCTGACAGAGCTCCTCATCACTGCAGTCCAACCTGCACTCCTGTCAAACACTGTCCCCAGCTTTCTCACGTGGGAATGCCCTCACCACCGTGAGTTCATGTGCAGGAGGCAACACCATGGACTCAGTGGCCAGTAGCAGAAAGTTCTGCACACCAGCTGCAAATTTGAAGGGTTACTGTAGGTCCAGGTGCCAACAACTGGAGGAGATCAGAGTCTGAGGGACTGGTTGGATGGACAGTGTGTCCAAAACCCACTGGTGGAGAGACCTTTTGTGTGTGTTTGTGTGTGCAACACACAATCAGCCAGAGAGGAGGAATGGCAGCGAGATACTGGGGCTGCTTAGGCTTGCCCAAGTGTCACCTGTGTTTAGGAGGGTGCTGGAAAAGCCCTCTTTCCTGCTGCTAGTCCACATCAGCTGGTTGCCCTGCCTCACCACCAGCTGGACTTGGAATTACAGAACCAAGGCTGCCACACACCAGGGCAGTAGGAATCCGCTCATGTCTCAAAGCCCCAGCAGCTCCAGCTAGTCCTAGCAGTCCAATTTCTACTGTCATTATCATTGGACACTCCTTGTGAAGAACTCAGCAGCTCTGGTTACAGAACTGACTGACCCAGCTCGCTTTCCAAAAGGTCTCCCATCGATCATCTTTGTATTTATGTGCTGTCAATTTGTTCCTCTGGACCAAGTTCTTCTTCAAGAAATTCTGCAAGACTCAGGGACAAAATGAAAACCCAGGGGAGTGACTTTTCACTGCCAGCTGTGCACAGATGTGCCCCTCTGCACTCTCCTTGGCTTTGTGACTCACATTTCTCTGGTGGCAGCACAAGACCTTCACCTCTCCAAGTGGAGAAGGAAATGGAACTCCATCCCAGACAGCCACCCACTGGCTTCAGCTTTATGAGCCTCAAACAGCATTTACACAGTCAGGCCTTGATATTCATATGCAATAAGCTGGCTGCAGTTTGTGGCTTTTTGACCCAGAAAAAGAAAATGCTCTTTCTCTAATAGCAAATATTTAGCTTCAATCCCCTTTCTTTTAATTGGGTACTCATTTACCCATTCTAGCCCTGCCATGCTGGTGTTATTAGAGTGCATAATTTTCAAAGCACTTGAGGTAATAACTGCATCATGACTAGAAAAAAATTATACTGGCCAGGCTCTGCTGGTGCAGCCCCATCCACCTGACTGCTTCAAAAGCACAAAACAGATGCAACAGGGCAGAGTTTAACCCCATTTCTTAGCAAGAGTATTAAAAGCTTCAGTTTGTGGGTTTTTTTCCTTTAAATTTCGTATTAACCAGATGCATCACTTCATTTGAAACTTCCTTCTTCTGTCTGGCATAAAAGCCTACCTTCTAAAGCTCAGCAAGAGTCAGAGCACAGGTCCATTCTCATTTACCCAGGAACCTGACCACTGCATATTCTATCTTCTCCCCCCTTTTGTGGCAGATGCGCTGCAATTATAAACAACATTTGTCATTACTCTAAACATGTGAAGCCGGAAGAAATATGATTCTTACACAAAAGATGCAGGCTGTACATACTAGATGAGAGCCAGATGGTAAATTAGCTTGTAAAGCCAAGGTCTCTGCCATTTATTTTTATTTGGAACAGATACATAACAAAAAAACCCGAACAAACAAGCGGTTATCTCTTCGGCTGTTACGTAATTCCACGTAGTTCTGCCTGGTAAGAATCTGGATGCCTTTATCCCTGTACCTTCTGAAGAAAATTAAGTCTGCAGAGTGCATCTGTTTCCCCCACAAATCAGCCAAGCCTATATGAGCTGTAAATAGGAACAGAAGCCCAGCAGTGATGAGAAGGTCCAATAAGGACCCGCAGCATGACTCGAGCCACACTGCAGCACACGTCTCCAGCCACAGCATTTCCTAGACAGAATTGTTTTGCCCTCGTTCCAGAGACAGGAACAGGAACTCATTCAGGACTAGTCCTGCTGTGTTTTATGCCACCACTCACATTCACATCAAATATTCCCCCCAAAATCTTCTTTTCTAAACGACAAGGTGTCCAAAGGCCAAATTAAACTCAAACACCTGCCCCTAAGGCACAGAATTCACAAGGGAGCCACTCTCAAAATAATAATCTATGGAATATTTCAGCAGGCCTGCTTAGAGTTACTTGTTGGAAGTTACTGAGGTTCAAAAACAAACTAAAAACAACCAAAACTGTTTGGCCTTCTCTGTGTGTGCTGTTACCCTTCTCCGTCGTACTTGGGGATGAACAACTTGAAGAACTGGTTGAAAAGGGCAGTAATTCTTCCATACACAGTGTATTATGTATTCTTCTCATGGAGCTGGTGAAAAAGCGACTACATTTGGACAATTTGGGACCCTCAGTCTTTCCATTTCCCAACAGATAACAGACTTTGATATCAGGAAGAAGATGTCTGTTAAAGCTTGGTCGTGGGCTTGATAAGGAACACTCTACCAGTCCTAGAGACTAGAGCTCTGCTTGTAAATTATTGTCACAGTAGAAAACTAAATTTCCCACATGGTCTAAGTAAGGGCTGGTAGATTTTTTGTCCTACCAGTGGTGCTAACCAAAAATTGCTGTCTGCTGGGTTCAAAGCTGGCACAGTGGGCAGGCAATCTGAACCACCACCACCTCAGCTTCTTACTGTCCCAAGGCTTTTGATAAGAGATAAAAGGCCTTGTGCAGAAGTTTTTGATACAAGATTTGGCAATATTAATTGCATGTGATATCCTTTGGAAGGAATACCTAAAATAAAAGGGGCATTTTGTCATCTGACATGGAAGTCACGTTTCAATAAGGTATTTTATTAAAACTCTTAAATAAATTAATCCCACAAGAAGGTAGGTGGCCAGTTCTCTCATGCCTGCAGCAAAGGAAGGGATTCTGGGCACAATGACCCAAACTCCCAATTTTTTTTTGACAAAAACTCAGTCTTATGTAAGACACATGTCCTTCTGCACCTCACCAGATGCAAGTCACAGAGGTTCTGGGGTTAAAGCATCACTAGCTGATTTAGGTTTTGCCTCAAGGACTTTCATTTTGAGAATGAACACCCACCTTTCAGTTTGCAACACTTCAATTATAAATACAAATCAGTTCATTCCCACGTGCTAAGCTACCATGTAAATTTTGCTGGGGTTCTCCTTGCATGTTCTTTCTTGTAAGTCTTGTTATTTTAATAATAAGACCAAACACTGTTTTCTAATAGAAGACAAAGTTATCCACCCAAAGTTTAAAGGGTGCAGATGTGAATTATAAAGCAGTTGAGTTGAGTTCAACCACATTCTGAGTAGTGTCATGTTCTGACTGTCTCCAGTTTACCTACAAGAACAATGCTACAGGGAAGCGTGAAGCAAATAATTTCTCAGAGGATACAGAGCCGAACTCTGAGTTATTAAATCCCCATAGAACAAAAATCTCTCTTAGAGAGCTGATAAGCTCACCAAGGACTTCCAGAAGGTACTTTCCAAAATGGCATGAAAGTCCACGACAAAAAATGAACTTTGACAGCATTTTCACTCCAGTTAGCTTCTACTTTTGTCTGCTTCTTTCCTTTTAGTGAGGCTGTGGAAAACCCTGATCAGCCATGTGATGTCTGAAGCCTCCAATTGCAAAATGCCTCTTGCATCACCTTTCCTCAGCCTTCAGATGGATCTCCAGACTACGGAAACCAAAGTCTACTTTGAAATGTGACAAAAGTACACCTAGATGATGGTGCATGTTGTCTCTACCTCCTCAACACCTCGAGCAGGGCATGACCACCTATGGGCAGAGGATAAATCATTTCATCAAATCCCACTCAGCACACAGAAAGTTGTAGTGGAAGGGTGTCAGGGTGAGTTACAGCCAGCCCTCAACATGAATTCTGAGAGATGGAAGCAGCAAAGACCAGAGCTCAGACTCCCAACAACTCACTGTGACCACTTCCTGGCATAAATTCCAGAATGCTTTAATTGGTATCTCTCTAAAACCTCCTTCCTCAGCCACAAGTTTTCACAGCAGCAGTTAATAAAATTTATTGCATGAAAACTTTAGCTAGAATGAAAAATAGTGAGGTCGTTGTAATGTTTAGGTTTAATAAACAATACAGCAAAGAGAAAGAAAATGTTCTGCTTTGAGATTCAGCAACCAAAACTCACTGAGTCAAACTCAAGGCACATTTCTAAAAAAGCTCCAGGTCCAAAAAGACTCCAAACAAACAAAAAGGAACCCAAACCCCAACAAAAAACAAACCCACAATAACAATGGATTCTGCTTGAAGGAAAACAAGTAATGCTGAAGTAAGGTCAGCTGGGAAACAGTAGAAGGATCAGACAAAGGGGCTGACCAAGACTTGTTCCCAATAACCTCTATTTTACAGAACACATGCAAGAGGACACTGGGAAGAATTATTTATCACTTAATAAAACACTGTGAACTATTCCAGTGACAGCAACTACTCAGTGACATCGTGACACAGCTTAAGCATTAAAAGAAAAACTGCACGGATTTTATCAAGCAAGGTTAAAATGTGCTTAGAAACCCTCTGCTAAAAAATCGTGCCTCGTTTTAATTAATTTTGCCAACACTTTAAGGCACTGAGAAGGAATCTACACAATATTTGCCTAAAAAGAGCCTTTTACCAGTATCTCAGTTGGTTTCAACCAGCCTAACCTGTTTATTCTTCCTAACATATGGATCTTAATTTGCACACATCCTCCTCTCCGAGATGAAAACACGCTTTCAGACAAAGCAGGCAAAAAATGGTCGAGAACAATACAACCCATCTGTCAGAGAGAGGCGAGGG
>WAAG01019128.1:1226-32219 GCA_013390105.1 Tichodroma muraria | reverse complement strand
TACGCAGAGAGCGGTATTAACATAAACACGCAGCCCTCGGAGCCGGAAGGCAGGGATCGCGCTGTTCCGATGACACTGTCTCGGGCTGCGACGGCCACTTCTCGCCTTCCATGAATACCAAACAAGCCGCCGAAGGCTCCGCGTTCCCCCGTCGGACGCCTCGGAGCCACCCAGAAGGAGCCCGGCCCTTCATCCCCCTCCCGCCGTTCAGAGCTGCGCAACAACGGCCTCGACAGGCAAAGGCTGCAGCACCTCTCCGGCTGGCTTCCACGGGGTTTGGGCCACCAGAACAAACCCGAAATAACAAGAAATGTGGCGTTCCCTGCTGAGCGTGGATTTCCGTACCGCTCCTAAGCCGCCCCAGGAAAATGCCCGGCTGCATTCTGCCCGGCCGGAGCCCGCTCCCTCCGAGGTTACTCGAGACCAAACCCGACCAGAACTTGCACTCGAACGCAGCGCAAATGACTCATTACAGTCCTAAAAATAACAACGGAGAAATTTCCAACTAAAACGTCGCCTAATTAACCACGAATACTGAGAAGTGTGAGAGGGAAGGGGGAAAAAAAAAAAAAAAAAAGCAAAAAAGCAATCCCTGAGTTGTTGTGGTGTTTTGCAAGCAAGTTTATTACTACTTTCTTCCTGGATACACTCAATTATATAGGCAGAATATTTCTATTTCCAGCCTATATTATAGCAAACCCACCTAGAAAACAATAGAACAAATGTCCTTTCATGGTTATATAGAATGTATGTATCTTTTCAAAGTAAAGCTGAATGACTTTGACCTAGACAGAAAGCTCATGCCCCCTTTGTATAGGGGACTATACATAATTCATCCCCAAACCACCATTCAGATTATTTCATGGTGCTTTTAACAAAAATGACAGAAACTTGAGGCACTGACTTTTCTACCAAATCCTCTCACAAACAGTTTTCAGGCAGTCCTAGTACAAAAAACTACACATCTATAATTTTTCTATGAACTGGTAAAACCAAGCTCTGTGTTCCTGTGATTTACATATCAAACTGCAGTTTAAACATACAGGTCAGAAGCCAAACCCCACTCCTATCTCTTTCTCAACCCTCAGATAAATGACTTTGTGACAAGACAGTGAAACTTCAGCCATGTTTTGTTCCAAATCTCTGCACATCTTGCTTTTCACATCTAAGGATCCACACTGGATCTAACACAGGATTTTTTCTTTTCCCCTCCAAGCCAGCTGGGTCCCTCATCCTAAAAAAAAAGAAGTATCCTGGGACTAAGTCCCTAAGGATTAATCCTGGGATCCTATTATTTCTAACAAATGTGATGAAGTTCCCCTTTTCTGGCTTTGCCAGTCCATATTAACCTTGCAACAGTTCCTCCCAGAGTCCTGGGGCTTTCTGAAATCATGAACCTCTCTGACCCAGAGGAAATCCCCAGGACATGGTTGAACATAGCCTGGATTCAAAGACTGAGACATATTTTCAGTTCTGGATGATCCTTAACCTCACAAGTCACTCAAAAATCTCTTTCCTTCAAAACTGAAGGAATAGTTGTTTCTACCTGTTGACCAATTCACTAAAAGCTTTACAGGGAAAATGCCGAAGTCACCTGAGACCTTCTGAAACTTTTACCACTTTAACCTCTTCCAAATTCCCATACTGGCAACAGCTCCTACTGAATGGGTCAGATACAGCTGCTTTGATCAAGGACTGACCTGCCATATTCCTCCCCTGTTAATCCCACTGACCTCAGGGGAAATTACACCAGGAATTAATCAGCTCCAGAGTCACACCAATCTCTGCTATGAGTTTGATAAAACCTCGTCAGGAGAGCAGCATTTATCACGTAAACCCTAGAATCAAAATGCCCCTCCTTATATTTAAAGAGAAAATGATATTTAATAGTTTAATTAAGCAGTTTAAGGCTGAGACAAAAATCAACGAAAAATTCCAATTTGAAGTCTACTATGGCTTATTTAGCTTCTTTGTTGCTGACAAGCAATGCAAATTCACCTTCTTTGGGCTTTTAATGAAAAGTAAAAGACATGACATACCATGAGTTGCATTGTCTGAAAAATCAAGCTAAGTACAGAACACAATGGCAGCACTACTAATTATTCCTCCTTCTGCTAATTTAGAGTCTAACCTTAAGGTTACTTTGCAATGGCATTTTTACTGAAGGGAATTGCTCTTCAGTTGAATTCCTCTCCAACATGCTGGCACAAATTGTCTTTGCAAGGAAACTGTACTTCTGCCCTTGTGATCCAACACTTGAAAGGTTTTAACTAATTCATTACAGTTGTCGAGAATGATGTAGAAATAGTAGATTTTCTTTTTCAAGCTCCATTTCAGAATAGAAACACCATTAATTTAAAGGCACATTTTTGAAACAGCATCCCTTATCTCTTCTTACCACAACCAGCACCCAAGAACAATGTGAACTGAGAGACATCTCCTTTCTTTTTTTTTCCCAGCATGTTTTCTGCTACTCTTCTCATAAAAAGTGAATTCAAATATTTCACATTACAGCAATGAGAGAGACTTTTAGTGCAGAGAACCCACAAGGAGTGCTGAACTGCAGCAACCACCAGCATTTGGAGGCACAATACACACAAAATTACAAGCAAATTACAAATTACACACACAAGGAAACTTCTACTTGCAGAACCACCAGAACAATTTAAAGAATCTGAACTGTTAGGTTCCTACCTTCACTGGAGACTATTGAGGCAATTTGGTTTTCTGTTTCTCTAATGGAAAATCTTTTCTGTTAAAACCAATATACTGAGCCAGTCCCTGGACAAGGGAACGTGGCTGGGAGGAAAGTTTGGTTCCAGAAGGTTTCGATAATCTGATCATCAACTCACTGAAACACTGAAGGAAGAGACTCTTGGAGGCAACCTGGCCCAGCCTTCTACTCCAAGCAGGACAATCACCAGCTCCAGATCAGATCAGCCCCACTGTCCCTAGGTTACACGTCCCAGTCCTGCACCTGGGGAACAGGAATTTACTTCCTGGTGTCCACCCTAACCCTCCCAAACTGCAAAGCCCTGGCCTCTTGTTATTTACCATCTGGCACTATTGTCAGGAGCAACTCCAGACTCCTCAGTTGCTCTTTGTAGGTCCCCTGAACCATTTTTCACCCCTTCGACAGACCCTGCCCAGCTTCCCAGTATCTCTGTTGATATGAAGCACCCAAAAGAAGGGTAAGGACTTGCCTCCAGCTGGGAATGGCCTCAGTCACACTGTGATTCACCTTCCTGGCTGTGAGAGCACTCTTTGGCTCACAGGCACTTGGCACTGAGTGCAGACCTCCCAGGTCTGTTTCAGGTCCTTGGCAAGCAGAGGAGAGCCAAGCCCTGCTGGCAGACAGCAGCTCAGCTGCTCTTGGTTGTCCTTGGTGGCCCCAGGAACGACACAAGGTGTGAGACCAGGTGAGGAGGATCTGAACCCCTCCACACAGACAGCCAGAAAAGCTCAATCTCCTCTTTCAAACCCAAATGTGGTGAAGCAGACATAGCCATAACCCAGAGCTAAATACCTCCACAGGTCATTTTCAGCTGCAGGATGTTTCGCCAGGACATTGTTTTGTTCAAACCAAGTCACCCAGGCATGTCAGAAAATGTGAACAGAGGTTTTGGGTACAGAACCCCTCAATCACTTCTGGGCAGTGAGAAAGAGATTCAGTTAGAAATCTCAAGCTTTTAAATCTTAAATGAGACATTTTGGCATAGCTCCATTTCTTGGAGGACAAAAAACCTTCAATGTTTTGTGTTCGTTCTGATAAGATAAAGAATAATTTTGAATGTACCAAAGTTGCTGCCAAACCAAGTTGTTCTATGGACAATGTGGCTCCATGCAATTTTAGTAGATAATTAAAAGAAGGCCAGTGGGTCTACATACAGTTTTGATGTCGAAAAACCCATTAAAGCATGAAATCTGCAGATCTTTCAACAAATGAATAACTGTATGCACAGCCTGTCCGCATACAGTAGCACTTTCATGGCAACAGCTCCAGTGCTTTTCATACCACACATTTTTAGACTATTGAAGCCTTGGTGTTGTGATAATGACAGTTTACAGACGGAGGCCAAGTACTTTGTGAAACAGTTTCAAGTGGAACCTTTAAGCCAGTGGATTTATAGCTTCAGGGCCAGTGCAGGTATCAAGCACGGCTCAGGTGAGGGCTGCTCTGGCAGGGCCTTATCTCTCAAAAGAACTAAAGCACACAACCATACCAATCTACATTACTGGGAGAGAGTTCCTCAAGGAAGGGCAATTATATCATTTAGTACACAAAATTCTCCTGAAGATTTCAATGTTTTCTCTTGGGCATGCTTCTTTTCGCTGCCAGGAATTTACTGCACGACCTAGTTTTCCTTTCAGAGAGGACTAGTCACACACAACAGAAAAAAAAAAAACCAACAAAAAAAAAACCTCTCTAGGAAACACACGGTTACACAAAGCAAATGAAGGCATGAAAGGAATTGATGCCAAGCAGAGGAGGAAGGACAGAATCACCTCTTAGAACTGGAATCAACCAAGAACCTATAAAGAAGAGAGCTGACTAATCCCTTCTTACTCCCAACACTTCTCTTCCTTGAGAAGTGCCCAATGTCTATCATTCTGGTAAGCCCTGTATTTCAGGCTGTGAGCTCTTTGCAGCAAAGGAGCTACCCAAAGAGCATCCTGGTCTTTGACTGAACCTCAGGATTCGGTCCCAGCAAGAGCCAGTGATTTCATCAAAGAAATTATAAGCTTTGAGAGACCCATCTAAGCTGTAAAGAAACCTGTAGCTCACAGCATTTTTTTTCTAAACACAGCCTTTAAAGATAATAGTTTTTGTCCTGGTGTCTAATGCCTTCTGAAATTCTGAGATACTCGCTGTTCTGAAAGAGTAGAGAAAAAACAACCATTTCACAAAACAGCCAATTGCAGGAGTAAAAAACAAAGCCTCCTCACTTCCCCCACCCCCATCTTTAAACTCCTGCATGCTCTACCCACCCTCAACAATAAATTGTAGACAGGCAAGATCACAGGACAGATATTTGGCAGCACAGCAATACTATATTTACTTCAGATACTCAAGAATTGGAAGGCAGAAATAAGCAGTTGTACGAACTGCTGCATCTACAGCTTCTGGTGGATGAAGCCTTGTTTTCCTCACCTTTCTTTCTCCACCACGGCCCTTCCTGGACAGAGTAGGACAGTTCTTTAAACTCAATGTTCACAGCTGGCCTGCGGGGCAGGTAGGAGAACCTGTGAGCTTCTGTCAGAGCATTGTCCACTTTTTTCAAGTGTCCATTCATGAGTCGAATGTCCTGGGTGTCTGTGCCATTGGAGACCACCTCGTCCACCGAAACACACACAGACTTTGGCTCGGCCATGGTGCAACCAGAACTGCTGCCACCCTGCAGGGAAAGTGGAGAAAGTTCACAGACTTTTGTTTAGGAGCACATTTCAAAACCTTCTGCATCAGAGGAATTATTCTTTAAATAGCACAAAAATCGGGCACTGTAATGCGCTGAAAGGTGAAAGAGGAGTAAAATAAAGCAATCTTTTGTTTGTTCTTCTGCCTGAGCCTTGACAGAAGAGGTAAAAGAGCTCTTGCAGCACATACAGTTCCTTTAACACTAGTTTTCCTTTCAGATCTTGCACCAGATTAATACATTTATAAGTTCAGTCCCCATTGTATTTGGTTTCTCATGCACTCAAGGAATTTGGTTCTAGTTACTCTGATTCCAGGGCTCAGGACAGAGCTGAAGGGGGAAGGGAGCTGGCTGAACAATTATTTGTGCAGACATTTCAAAAGACAGCCACTCAAAGTGTCTAAGAGCTCCTTCTCCTCTGGATCAGCCTATGCTTCTGTAAAGGTGAAATGATATTTCTGAGAATTTTCAAATGTACTATTTCATGCATTATTTTCTCCTGCACTGATAGTTCTGGAGACTCTGCAGCCTGGGACAACAGTACAAGTTCTTTTCGGGAGGTCTTTAAGGAAGGATGCACAATGCTTTGCACCCAAAATCCTTTAGTGCTTTCCATGCTTGATAGTGATAACTAATGGAAATCGTATCAGCCACATAAACACACAAACCCTGCTCCAGTTCTTGCACCACTGACACTGTAGGGTCAATGTCTGTGCTCACAGACATCCCTCTTGCTACACTTTGCCTATCACAGCACTCAGTGCAATTCCACTTGGCACTTTTTTGACTAAATCTCCTTCCCCTCCTCTCCAGACCATGACAATAGCCTTCCACCCACCTTTCTCTCCCTATTTTTTTTTTAATTATGCATACAAAATCTGGATTTTTTCCGTTCCTTTTACCAGCACAGGCATCTTGCACCAATATGAGCAGGATGTGTGTAAGCTTAAAATAAAAACAGCTATGAATTTTCTTCAGCTAAGGAGAATTTTGAAAAATTCAGAGGCTGTTCTCTGTCATCTGTTGTTTAGTGGATGTCATAAGCAGAGACAAACATCTGCACAGTTGTCTATTAGGAAATTTAGTATTTTTTAATGCAGATTTGTATTGGAAAGGACTTCTGTAGATGGCTTATGTGCCAGGCTTTCCATGCTGACACATCTTCCCAGCAATCTACAAAGTTATCTCTTGGAAAGAAGATGTGCTGCACTACTCTTCAATGCATGAACACTAACAGAGCTGCAGGTCCTGCCACTTTTTCCCTCTATTTGTCCAATTCAACTAAGAATATTGCCTCCTCTTCCCTGTGCCACTTCCATTTCCCTCTCATGATTCCTGGTCTCCCCATCTTTTCTGTAAAAGCAGCCCAGCTCAGATCAGTCACTTGTCACGAATGCTGACAAAAACACTAAAAAAACCTCTAGTCCTACATAATCACTGATGAAACAAAAGCACTCCTGCATAACCACTCCATAGCTGGCGTCTTCACATTCTTCATGCACAAGCCCCAAGTTCTAGATGAAAAAAAATCAGCTCTGCTCACCACATTTTCTCAAGAAAGAGATTTTAATCGTGCTCTCAACTTACTTAGAGGTCAGATATCCAGTAACACTTACTGTCAAATACTTAAATAGTTGACTGCCATGGTATGTAACTTGAACATAACAAGGGTAATGTGAAACATCTTAGAGCTCAACAATTAAAGCAGGGGAACTTCCCTAAGAACTAAGAGAAGGCGAGTAAACAATATTCTTCCCTGAATGTTTTCAAGGCTGAATTTGACACTCGTAATGTTTTGCTCCGAGGAACCACTGAGCACAATTAGAGGGAATACCCAGAAACGAACTCTCAATGAGCAGGTCACCTTGATTATTCAGGTGACAGTCGGAGCTCCTCCAGTTTAGATCGATTCAAAAAGAAATATCCTTCGGGCAAGACCCTTGCCTCTGACTACTCAATCATCCGAGAGTACGAAGCCAAAGACTTTTGCTACCGGGACATTAAAAAATTTTAGTCACTCTGTGGACCGATCTGCCTCCCCCAGGGACCACCTGCTACGGGTGAGCATCCCCCCGAGCAACTGGGATGGTCCAAACGCCTCCCAGTCTCGGGATCACCTTCGCTTGGAAAAAGCTAGACAATCCCGTGGCTACGACAGCCACGGATCACCCAAGCCGCGTGTAAGGCACAGGCACACCTGAACCCCCCTCTGCTGCTGAAGCACCTGCAGCGCGCTCTCTTCTCCGCTGCCACCCCCCAGGGATGCCCCAGCCCCGCATCCCGACCTGTGCCCGCGCAGCACCGCGCTCACCTCTCAGCGGCTTCTGCACACTTCGGGCTCTTTCCCATGCAGTTTGATGGAGCCCGGTGAGGAGCCGGGGCCGCTCCCGGCGCCCGGCGGGGACGGCAGCGCCCGCCCGCTCCCAGCGCAGGACGGTCCCGCGGGCTCTGCCCGCTCCGTCCCCCGCCGGCCCCGGGTGTTACGCAAAGGTTACGGTCCCTCCGCAAATCCGCTGGGAAGCCGGCGGGGCGCAGCGGCGCAGGGAGCATGCTCGGCGATAATCCCCCCGCCTTAGCCAGGCTGAGGTAACCAGCGGTCAAGTCCCGCCGTGCGCCGCCGGCCGCTCGCACATTCGCATCCCTCATCCCGCATCCCTCATCCCGCATCCTTCATCCCGCATCTCGCATCCCTCAGTCCCGGGCGCACCCTCCGACCCTGCTTTTCCCTCGGGAAGCGTCTCGGGAGCTCCCCGCGGAGCCCTGGCTCCATCTCCATGCCCCAGCCCCGCACCTCGGCCCCCGCCCGGCGCTCGCCGCGGCCCCGCGGAGGGAAGGCAGGGCGCGCCTTACCAAAGCGCTGCCCAGGGAGAAAGCCGCCATCAGACATGCCATGTGCACCGCTGCCCGCCCGGCTGCTGGCGGAGCAGCCCTCCAGTGCCGCCTCTCCGCCCGACTGGCTGCGGGAGGCGGGCGGGCAGGGATGGAGCTGGGGCCGCCCCCGCCCCGGCCCGCCCCCGCCGGGGATGGGGAGAGCGGCGGGGTCCGGGCACCCCTGGGCGCTGGGAAAGGTGGGCAGCGTGTCCCCAGGCCGCTGGTGGCCGTGGCTGTCGCTCTGCCCGAACACGCGGCAGACGCTTGTCCCGAGGACTGGGGCACCGAAGGTCGCTCGCCGGGACAAAATGAGGAAGGCAGCCAGCATTGTCCTCACGCTCCGGGCAAGGACTTCCTGATGGGCTCCCGGAGGCATTCCCTGAGGAAACGGGGAGTAGAAGCACCGTCTGATATCGCCTTGTGCCATCCCGTCTTCATGAGGATGAGACAGGACTTCTGGCCCTGGGACTCGTATCCACTGATTTGTGAGCAAGCCATTGTAGCTCGGGAATGGAGAGGAAGGAGAGTTGTCACTGAGTTACATTCTCATTCATTTACCGCTCAAAGACCTGCGTTTCAGCGAGGTCGCACAATCGCTAAATCACAGGATGGGTCAGGCTGGAAGGGACCACAGAGGGTCACCAGGTCCCACCTCCCTGCTCCAGCAGGGTCATCCCAGAGCACATGGCACAGGATTGCGACCAGATGTTTCTGGAATATCTCCAGTGAGGGACACTCCACACCCTCTCTGGACATTCTGTTCAGTGCTCAGTCACTGCTGAGGAGAGTTCTTCCTCACGTTCAGGTGGAACTTCCTGGACATCGGCTTCTTCCCATTCCTCTTGTCCCATAGCTGGACACCACTGAGCAGGGTGTGGTTCATTCTCTGACACCTCCCTTCAGACACCCTGGTCCTGCACATGAAGGGCAGTGGGTGGTGTTCACATGGCATTAGGGCTGTGTTGGCACTGCTGGCTTGAATCTGGATCCGTGACTAGGCTCGGAGCTGGATTTATTGGCTGTGCTAACTGGGGACAGAAAGCTCTGCCCAAACAGTTTGCCAAGAAGCCAGATGCTGAAAAACCCACCAGCCATCTGAGTGTTCCCATTCCTGCTGGGACTGTTTTAGGTGTGTGCTGAGGGTCCCTATCAATTCCTCTGGGAGCGGCAAAAAGTGGGGATAAAATACAGCAGCGGTCTGAGAACTGGTTTCAAAGCAACTACCAAACATGGCAGACAGGAATTCATAATCTGAGAGGAATCTTCTAATCGGGGAGCTTCCAGAGTGGTTGGAACTCGTGTAGCATTGTAGAGACACAGGATAAGCCTCACAAAGCCCCTGGGAGGCAGGTAAGTATTTTATCCCTGCCGAGCTGTGGATGGGTGTTTACACAGGCAGCACGGCGCTGCAGGGAGGGAACTGCTGCCCAGAACATCTGTGCCAGGTCAGATGGGGTCCCTGCCCTGCAGTATCCTCCCTCCTGACAGTGGCTGCGAGATGGATGCGCAAACGAGCCCTTCAGCACAGGGCTGGCTTCTAGCAAACGTCTCCCTGATGCTCTCCCAGCCCACAGCGGTTCTTGGCTCAAGGATTTCCTGATGTGATTGTCTCTCCAGAATGTGCTAATAACCCTCAGTGGGAATCTCTTCCGTGAGGGAAGACTCCCCCTTGGAAACATGCAAAATTTACCAGCCACTGCAACCCATTGGCAAGGAATAGTGTGGAGACTCCCTAAGCTCAGCCTTGGATTCAGTCCTTAGACATTGCAGAAAGTTATTTACTTATAACTCATTTACTGGGGAAGAAGTATCTACCCCCTGTGGAACACCACTCAAACATGGATGGGCCCATCCAGAAGTTCTCACTGAAGGCTTAAACTGTGTTTGAGTACACAATTTAAAGACAGTTATTGCCTAATATTAAGAATAAAGAGAATTTATGACACATTCTTCCAGTAAGGGTCCCAGGGCTTTAGTTAACTTGATTTGGATCATGTGTCTGTTGCACCCAAAATATATTCAAGGCTCGTCTCTTGTATTGTCCCTTAGAACATTGCAAAAGCTGCATTATCTCCACACAGGAGCTGAAAAGGGCTATGAAACACTGATGTGTATGTTAAGGGCCTTTACAGGGAAAAAAAAAAAATACTTAAAAACATCATTATTTTTACTGTGAGGTGGAACTAGAGAGAGGAAGCCATACCCTGATCCTAGTGAATATATGATACAGACCCAGCACGATGTTTGCTATCCTGTTTTAACTTCCTAAAGGCTGAGAGAGAAGCAAGGAAAGCAATATAAAAGCTGTAGCAGAACTGAAACGTACAGTCCTGAAATCTGCTGCAGAAACCAAGTTTCAGCTCTGTCCATAAGAAGTTTGTGGTACCAAGGTGCTGCCTTCCACGGGAGTTTTTCCTGACCAACATGTGTACGTGACCAGATCCCCAGGATTTATTTTTATTATGGTGGCTGCAGTATCAGTATCTACAGGGGCTTCTTGTAAAACACTGAAACATGAAACAGGTTTATCAGAAACCAAGTTCTATTTGGTATTTTGGTATCTATTTTGATACCACACAGGGAAAAAAAAAATAATTATTACATAAGATGAAGCATGCTAAAAATAGCAGTCTCCTGCATTCCTACATTCCCTCATTAACTCTTCCATTAACTTTACAGGTGATCCCCTGGTCCCTGCAGACAAAAAAGATCAAGAACACAACTCTGTGTGAAAAAGAAAGGAAAAAAAAAAAAAAAAAGAGAGAGACATATAAAACTGTGTTAAAAAAAAAATCCAGGACAAAAAAAAAAGAAAAAAAAAGGGAAGTTACAAATGAAGGTGAGGACAGGCAGGCAGGGACAAAACCCTGACTCCTAAAATAGATGAGGAAATAGTAGCAGCTTCCAGGCTTTACAGCAGGATAAGCATTACAGACACTAGACTGGTGCAGCCCACAGGAAAGAAAAGGAACATTGCAAGCAGAAATGCACTGGGAAGGGCAGGGAAAAGTGGAAATGCACCAACGGCAAGAGAGGGCAGACATTCAGCAGAGCCACGGGAGGCATTTCAGTGCAGCACTGACAGCTCTGGTGTCCCTGCAAGAACTAGTTCACACACAGAAGTGCTACAGCCTCAGGAAATGCAAAGGCCACTGCGGACTTCACTGCTGGGATACAACATGTGGGAAAAGTCCAGTGGAGGAGGCAGAAGGCAAAAAGAAAGTTAGAACTGAAAAATGCAAAATTTTTTAGGTGGAATTTTCAATAAAACTGTACCTCAGCTTTACCAGTTTGCAACTTGCTGTTAATTTAAGCTGCTCCGGGCAGAGTTTAAGGAGTTTATGGAAAATATTTCAGGATAAATCTTCCTAAAGAGTCAAGCTGAGAGCAAAAATGAACTGCCCACTGTAAAACACTCATGCAATTATTTGCTAGAACAAAACCCCAACAACAACAATTTGTCGTGGACAGAGGAACATTTTGCCATTTGAAAATACGTACTGGTTTGGATTGCTTCTGGATTATGTTTCCTGTCTTCTTATGCCCTGCCCCAATTATTCCTGGGTAGGAATAATAAGAAAAAAATTGTAGGTTTATTTTTAAGAAATAAAAGTAGGGGGGAAAAAAAAAAAAAAGCTCTTGTGGCTTTTGCCAATTATTATTATTATGGGGAAATAAAAGTGGAAAGAATGCAGGTTTGAACAGCCAAAAGATGCAGGTTGAGAGAAAAAATATGGTTTGATTCTGAGCCCCTGGGTTTTTGGCAGCTGGTAGCTGTGAGTCCGCACTGGAGAAAAAGGGACAAGAGGAAAGGAAAGCACAGGAGAGGGGGAAAACAAATCAGTAGCTTAATGAAAGAGGATAATTAATTCTAACCAAAAGGGAGATTGCTCTCCCAGTTTCGCACTTTACAGGTGGCCGCCCATCGCGGGAGCTGACTTGATGCTTGCCTTCCGCTCCCGCTCGGGCAGCACGCTCCCATCCTTTGCAGTTTCGCCCTTGTCTTAAGGGACCCGGCGTTTCTTCCTCTCTCTGCACTGCGCCGGGTCCAAGTGACAGACACTGACACTCCAGAGCGCTCCGCACAATCGGGCGGCGGAGGGTTCCGCGGCTGCTCGACCGCAGCCCCAAGCGCCGCCGGCTCCATGCTGCGCCCCTTGTCTTAAGGGAGCCGGGGCTCGCCGACCCCGGGGATAGCCGCTACTGCCTGCTGCTGAACGCGGGGGAGAGAGAGAGAGCCCCTCGTCCTGTCCTTCGCTGGGAGGGATCAAGGGTGCAGACGAAACATCGAACCCGCGGCCCTCGGGTTGGCCGGCGTGACGTCCAACACTCTGAGCCAAACGTTACAGTCCGCTGCAGGGGCCTGCGTTTGGGGTGGTGATTCCTGCGGTCCCGCCTCTCCCTGAGTCCCTGCGATGGTGGTGCGTTCCCTGGTGTCCTGTGTCTCCCGTGGTCCCGACTTTGCCGGGTTGTTGCCCGATGTCCTGTGTCTCCCGTGGTCCCGACTTTGCTGGGATGTTCCCCGCTGTCCCGCCAGCTCTCCGGGCAGGGCAGCCGTGCCAGGCTGGCTGTGCTCCACCTGCGGAAGCGAGGTGATGGAGGCTGCCGTGGCACGGCCCGCAAGCAGCTCCGAGAGGAGTCCGGGCTGGAGCAGGTTTCCTGGTGGGACTTGTGACCCCGTGGGGGACCCAGGTTGGAGCAGCCTGGCCTTGAGGGAGTGCACCCCGTGAAGAGTGACCCACGCTGAACTGTTGCCCGAGGGATGGACTCACGCTGGAGGAATCCCTGGAGAAGTCTCCCGTGGGATGGATGCATGTGGGAGAAGCTCTTGCAGAACCATACCCCTGGGAGGGATCCACGACTCCCTTCCCTGACCATGACCCCCAGGAGAGGCACAGCTGGGAAGGCGGGAGGGTGGGGTGGAAGGACAGGGTTTTTAAGGCCTGTTTTTATTTCTGGTTTTCCTGCTCTGATTTTATTGGCAATAAATTCAACTAATATCCCCAAGATGAGTCTGTTTTACCCATGATTGTGTTTAGTGAGTGCTCTCTCTCTGCCCTTAACTCATGGGCATTATATTTTCTCTCCCCTGTGAGGGGAGAGTGACAGAGTGGCTTTGGTGAGTGCCTGGCATCCAGACAGGGTCATCACAGCAGGTGACCCCACAGAAGGGCTGGGCCTGTGTTGTATCTGATCAGAACCTCCTGGATCCTGTTCGACTTCAGCCACTAGACCTGAAATCATCTTGGGTTTTGTAGGGAAAGAATCTGCAAAAAGGGCAAAATCATATCGGAGACCAAAAAATAAGGAGAGGCGTGATTTTATTCCCCCTCATATTTCATACCCATCATTTGAGTAACTGTCTATGGCGTAATTTGGGATATGGCTCTTGTGGTTCTTGCTAAAGCTAAGGCAGTTTGGACAAACTACAGATTTTTAGGGTGTAAAGAAAAAGGAGGGGAAGGTATCATTTCACATATTTTTAATAAAGTCTTGCAATGGTTAAAAGATACTGAATACCCTGAGCATGCTTTGGTTCTGACTTCAAAGTTACCCTCCACAGAGATTTGATTTCACAGCTGTGGTCCTTCCTGTTGTTCCCCTTCCCTATTTATTGAAACAACATTCATAACCCCTCTGAGTTTTGTCATGTCTTTCTGTACATGACATTAATACTTCCCTATCCATACTGGAAATAGTCACATAATGCTATTTGAGAAGAATGTGATCAGTCAGTTTAAACAGATCTGCCTTCAGATCTATTTAATTTTGAAGAACATAATCAGTCATTCCTTTTAGGTTAGGTATACTCTGCGTAATGGGTGGGATTCATCTCTAATTTTAGCTGCCTGGAAAATTGCTATCTGAGCTAGTCATGTGGATTCTCTTTCAAAAGAGTGAGAATCTTGGAGAGATTGGAAAGAAATGGGCATCCCCAAAAGAAAATTCCATCTTTTCTTCTTAAATATTGACCTTGATTTGGGATGGATTCTGGATCCATCCTGGCTTTCCTGTCACCTGGGGAGGGCTCCAGACACTTAACGTGGAACAGCCATGGCCAGTGTTACAGAGATGGATGCCACCTGAGCTGTGTCTTACACCACATTTGTCTTCAGCTGACACTTCCAGGAATAACACAAGAGGTTTCACATGTTCATTTCACACCAGATTTTATCTGTATTTTTACATCTGGGTACTGGAGCATCCCCCTCCAGAGATGCACAGGCAAGAAATTCAAGGGCAGAGCACCAACCTGTGTCTGACCAGTTTAGCTGCAGTTCATTTCTGTGGCTGCTCCCTCTGGTACTCATGGCAATCAGCAGGGGTACAGCCTTCCCTATGATGCAAGGGGGGTATTTCTTCTTTCTTTTTCTTTTTGTTTTTTGATCAAGCTAACTGAACGGGGGTAGCACTGGGAAGAAGAAATCATAGGGGCTTAGCAGCTATGCATGAGCTGGTGGTTTATTAGTCTGTATCTAAGTAGCCCCCAGTTGCCAGCTGATCCTAAGATGTGCTAGGAAAGATCAAGAAAACACACAGTCACGCTTCCTGCTTGAACAAATAGTTATTTTGTCAGAGATTGGGAATAATTTATATGAACTCACTGCTTTCAGTTGATGTAAACAGAGCATGCTCGCAGCAAATTTACTTCCCCTCAGTTATTGTGAAGGAAGAAACAGCAGATTTTTCTTCATGATGGAAGAAGACAACGGCTCTAGGGAAAAGGCCCCCAGCACAGAGGCTATTTTGGACATATTTCTGCATTCCTCCAGTGCAGTCCCCCTCAAATGATGTTGCCCTGGTTATAAGCAGAAATGTGCACACATTGCTCAGACTAATGACTGGAAATCACAGCTGGCTTTTAGGCATCATTTCTCCCTAGGCTGCACCTTCCCAGACTGTCCTCAGGGACTGGGCACAGGGGAGCAAGTGATAGCACTCATGCCAAGGGGAAAACCTTCAGCAAACCTGTTGTAAGCAGGTTAGGTGAAGAAAATATTCTCGTAGTCTGATTAAAAGGCTGCAGTCTCAATTCGCAGGGCAACGTGGAAAAACTCCATGGCACCAATCTCCTGAAATCCTTTAGCTCAGCCTCCCTGTGCTGTGCCAAGGGATAGAGTCAAACACCTGGGAAATGGGGACATGCAGTCATCACCAGGAAAAGTTAGGCAGAAGGAAATGCCAAGGAAAGATTCATGCCTGGAGGATTTGACTTGGACTTAGTACTTGAAAGCTGTTCCCAAAGGGAATTCTCAGCCATGACCCAAACTCACGTTTTTCTCACCGAAAGCTGCAAGCATCACCTCTCCCACAGCACCCTGCCTGAAAAAAGTAAATGAAAAGAGGAAAAAAGTAAATTCCAAATTTAGTCACTGCTCTGTTTCAAGAACATGCCTGATGGGACAGGGCAAGGCCTGAGTCACTACTGTTAAGTATTCTGTGGGGAAAGTTTTTGTGTGTCTTTCCCCTCACAGTTGTTCTGCTTTGAAAATGCAACTAAACGCCAGCTGGGGAAAGGATGTGAATACCACCTTCCTCTTTTCTCCTGTGTGAAGTGGAACAGCTTCATGAAATCCACAGTTTCCTCAGGGCATGCAGCTCTTCTGCAAAGGGCAGGAGACTGAATAACCCGAGCTGCTGCAGGCTGGGTGGAGGGAGCAGTGACTGTGCCCGGCAGATGAGCACTCTGACCATCCACATCAGGAGAAAAAAAGGGTCCTTGTCCCAGCCTGTCTGCCTCAGTTGTTGTTGGACATGACTGGCAGCAGAAGCACAGAAGACTTGGGATTTTAGAGTGTGATGCACTCTGTAGAAGGTGCCTGGTCACCAGCGAGGCTCCCAAGGAGCTGTCATTACCCAGGAGGGAGCCAAACTGCAGGCCCTGCACTACACTCAGATGTGTCATGGTTATTAGAGTGACAGCCTGTCACTTTGGAGAGATGAGCTCCTTGGAGTCCCTGGCACAGCTGAAAAAGGCTTGAGAGTGGTGAGCTTCAAATCCTGCAAATTACTTGGCACTGTCACAAACCTCACAGCCAGAATTCAGTCAGTGTCTGACTTCCTTGGTCAGTCCACAGGCCTGACATGAAAGCCTTTCATGGTAAGCTGCTCCTAATTCATGCACATCTGGCCACTGATGGACTGGCCCATGTCACTAACCTGTCATACCTGGTCATACCTGCTAATCTGGTCCCTGGGATCCCACCATTCCCTCAGCCATGCAGTTACTCTCTGTGGGAGTCAGCAATGTTCAGCTCTCTTCTCTATCCTAGCTTTATTTGAAGGTATCAAATCAAAGGAGAGCAAGGTTACCTTTCACAGTTTTTCCCACCAGTTTGTCATATGCTGTAAAATAGTTTGCAGAGTATTTACATATCTACCCCAATTTTCAACTATTTGTTTACATGTGTATTTAACCAGGTTAAAAAGCCCTTTGCAGGTTGGTACTTTTCCCTCTCCTAGTCCCAAGAAGGTAAATTCCTCATAATAACAAAGCAAAGACATAATAAAATTGTGTCCAATTTTTTTTTTTTTTGTGGAAACTAAATGCACTGAACCCTTTAGGGCTCCCTTTGTGGCAGTTTCTCCTGCCATCCAATCATTTGTGGCTCCTTTTCTGTACCTTCCCAGCCTTTCTTTAGAGCAGTCGATGCCAAAACCTGATGTGGCATTTCAGTGTTGACCCCACTAATGCCACGTTCAGTGTTAACATCACCCTGCTCCTGCCCTGCTTGTGCACTGTTAATCCAAGCATCCCATTAACCTTTTTTGGCCACGATGTAACTGTGGGAGCTCAGGCTGACCTGCTTATCCTTCCACTGCCAAATCCTTTGCTGAATCCATTCCTGCTGGGAGATACAGCCTCCCGTTCTGGAGACGTGGCCTTCATTCCTGATTCCTAAAAGTGCATTTGGGCAGTCAGCTGCTTAAATACTTCTCACTTAAGTGAGTCAAGCTTATCAAGAAGTCAAGATCATTGCATTGCCGCCGTTCTTGCCTCTTTGTTTACCATTCTGCATGTCACACACCTTAATCAGCAGAGGAGTTATATTTACTTCCAAATCACTGATTCAAATATTTAATCTCTTCAGGCCTAACACTGCTTCCAGTGCAATCTTAATCAAAACATGCCCATTAGAAGCTTTCCCAGTGATAAATGCCTTGAGGGATGTTAGTTTACCTGTTGCTAAACTATTTATGTTATTTTATGATACTGTACAGTATTGGACAGATTAGGATAGGATACTAAGTCAAACCTCACAAGAATGTAGCTGAATCACATGTCACATTGTGCAAGCCCCATCCCTCAAAGTGTTCAAGGCCAGCGGGATGGGGATCTGAGCAACCTGCTCTAGAGGAAGGTGAGCTTGCCCATGGCAGGGGGTTGGAACTGGATGATCTTTAAGGTTCCTATCAACTCCTATTCTATTCTATTCTATTCTATTCTATTCTATTCTATTCTATTCTATTCTATTCTATTCTATTCTATTCTATTCCATTCCATTCCATTCCATTCCATTCCATTCCATTCCATTCCATTCCATTCCATTTATATAGAAGAGAAATGTAAAATAAATGTAATATAAATATAAATAGAATTCTATTCTATTTTTCTCTGAACAGAACTGGCATCAGTGGTGCCTCTGCAGCCACTGGCTTCTGATCCAGTGAGACAGAAAATACACAGCTATCCTGTGCTGAACACAATGTTTTTAAAAGTTACCAAATCAGTACTCTTTAAAGATTCCAGCATTGGTTCAGCACTGACAGCTGTGGAACAGCTAAAATCTTTCTACTTTTATTTCCACCAATGTGCACTCTGCATAGCTCATGGACAGCAAGCATCCAACAGTTTCCTTTTTTGTTTTGAACTGTTTAGATCGACTTTCCCCCTCACCTGTGCACCCTCTGTGGACATCTGGAGTTTCCAGATGTGGCACCTGTGGTGAGAAGCCCCCTGCAGCCAGTCGTGTACGTGCTCACGGTGTAACAAATGTTCACGGCAGCGGGGTGTGTTGTTAAGGGCAGGAGCACACACTGGGCTTCCCAAATTATCACAGCAGTTCCTCAGACTTCGCTCAGATAACATTTTTAAGTAGAAGAGGACAGGCCAGATGACTATGACAATCCCCCAGACTGATGGAAACATCTCCAGCATAATTTTATTCAAGATATTCTTCAAGTTTTGTTGGGAAAGGAAGGGGAAGAGGAGAAGATGGTTAGGGAAGGAAGGAGCCCTCAGGGAGGTTTTCACTGTTGAGCTCCCCACCATCCTATCTGAAGGAGATTGAAGCCTGGCACCTGCAGCCTCCCTGGCCAGTCTGAGCTGACAGGAAATCAAGCAGGATCCTACAGAGCCATTTGCATTTGTCGTTTTTTCCAATGTAATGCTTTTGGCCTGGAAAAAAATGACATTAGTTTTGTACTCTTGAGTCTGTGCCAGAGGTAATTCCAAAACTGAATAGCCATTTCACTCTCTTTTAAGCCCCTCAATTCCCTCAGCTCTTCTAAGAGCTGAGTAGTCAATGAAATAAATAAAAAAATCACGATATGTGGTGATTGTAACCTTAATGTAAGAAAGATTAATTAAAGTCATAATGAAATAATTACAGACTGCATTGGGCAATGTAGAGAATGAGAAGGGCGACTGTTCCTGGCTACCCTTGGAGAGATCATTTAATAAAAGAGAAAGAGACAATTGCAATACAAGCTGCAGGACAAAGCAGAAAACTCTGTTTCCTCATATTTAGGATATCACTTCTGATCATTGCACAAGCTGAACAAAATCAGATTCCTCTTTACAGTGACCCAAGAGCTTCCTTTGCTAGGAGTTTTTGGTTGTTTTTTTTTTTTGCAGTGACAGCTTAGAGCATATTTTCCTGTGAGAGAACTGTAAATACCTCACATGCCTTTGCAACCTCATATTGCAAAAGGCATTAAGTACAACCTGAGTACAGAGTTGATACAGCAAAGCAGGAACCTGTTCCTGGCATGAGACTGAACAACTCGATGAAAAGGAAATGGAAAAAAAGTTTTATGATTTTCAAGCATGGCATAAAACTGCAGATCCATTCTCTTTTCTAGCTAGGTTTTTCGGCACTTTTTGCTAAAAGTGAGAAAATTTTTCTCAGAGCAGCATGAGACATTCTCATTGTTAGCAACAGGCCAACCACAAACCTTTGTGCCTAGACAAAATATATTTTGAAAAAAAGGAGGAGGGGAGGTTTATCTGGTTTCCATCTCAGTATCAGCTGAGCCACCTGCTGCTGCCAGCTGCTTGTCTGAGGCAGGCAGGCTGCTGGCAGTGAGAATCAGAGCAGGTGTCTCCTGTCAGGCTCTCACAGTCAGAACACATCCCTGTTTTCTCGCTGCTCCCAGGGCTCCGTGCAGGAGCCTGGGCACTGACCTGCCAGGAAGAGGAAAGCAGTCACAATTCTCCTTAGTTTCCTTAGCTCAAGCAGCATGCACTAACTTGGCATTAAAGAATTTTTCAACTTATCCTCGCTTTAATCCTTTTTTTTTTTTTTTTCCTGTCTTCCCCTCTCCCCCTGGGTTGCCCAGTTTTTGCCAAAACACAAGATCAGGCTGCAGCTCTACGTGCAGGGGGCACGAGGGCACGTGCAATAGTGCATTTTCTGTAATGTGTGTGTGTGTGTTGAGGCCAAGATACATTCAACAGGCCTGGTGAGAGGGATATGGGATAGAAAGACACACAGGATCCACGTCCTACCCCACACAGGACCAAAATGTTGTTGGTGAGAGCCATCCCATTTATGCAGTTATTTAGAACTAGAGAAAGTAGTCTCAACTGCACCAGGGGAGGTTCAGGCTGCTCACCAGGAGGAATTTCTTTTCTTCGTGGAGAGGGTTGTTAAGCATTTGAAAGGCTGCCCAGGGAGTGGTAGAGTCGCTATCCCTGGAGGTGTTCAAGGAACAATTAGATGTGGCACTTAGTGCTCTGGGCTTGTTGACAAGGTGGGATTTGGCACAGTTTGGACTCAACGACCTTGGAGGTCTTTTCCAATCTAAATTATTCTGTGATTCTGTGATGCTCAAAGCAAAGAGGGGAGGAAAAACACCAGCCATGAAAGGAGATGTGGTAAATAGACCCTTTTGGCAAAATCCTGGAAAACAGAAATCCTGCCAGCTGTGTGCCTGCAGAGCCACAGCCCACCAGATTGCTGCTGCTGCTGAACTCCCCATGCTTGCAAAAACTCCTGCTCTTTCTTCATGACCCAAAATAATGCTCTGCCCAGGCCTGTAATGCCACAGATCTGCTGACCCACCTCACCAGGTGTTGGCATGACAGACAAAGCTGGTACCTTCTTCCGAGTCGTGGAAGTTGGGAACGGAATCTTTTTCTGAGCCCCTGCAGCTGTGTTATGATGGAGGTGCCTACGAGTTCGTGTTGCTGTATGCTCCCTTCAGACACAGGGGAGAGAAGCAGCCATTTCTGGGAGATTGCGTCTCGCCTGAAGTAGACACACAACACAGGGCACGTGAATCATGTCCTGGAGGTGCTCGTTTTTCTCTGCTGACAGCAGGGGCCAGCCCGAGGCGAGACAGATGCCTCGTCCCCGTCACGGCATCACGCAGCAAACACAGCTGCATCCCTGGGAGGAGACAAAGCTGTGATTCCTGCAAGGAGCTCTCCTTCCTCCTGGGCAGCCCTGCTGGGTGGCAGCCCCCAGACCAAGGATGAGCTGCTCTTCCCAAGTCCATTTCTTCTGGAAGGACAGACAGCGGAGGCGAGAGACTGTTCTGCTCATCCCTTTGGCACTTCAGGGCTGTTCACTAGCCCATGGCTGTAGGGTTATGGCACATCTCGGGCCCTGTGAGCTGAGCAGCACAGCAGTGACCCACCTGATGGACTCCTCTTGCCATCTATTGCCAATCCATGCTCTTATTTCCTTGTTCCAGGTGCTAATTCAGTGAATACCAGGCACGGATTTAGGCACTGTCCAGCAGAAGGGAAGAAAAAAATGATCTTTTCCTTAAACACTAATTAGGGTTTGAGAGGAATAGCGGAGTTGTCTTTACAAACAAGCTGTGGGTCTGCTGATAGATAAAACTAGCACTGAGAGATAAAAGAAACAATGGGAAGGATTCCACTGATTGATTAATGGAAAAAGATATTTGCTTTCACAAATAAACTCTAGGTTTGCTGATAAATGAAATTAGAGATTGTAAGATGAAAGAAACAATAGGAAAGAAACCCCCTAAATTCCATAAGAATTAAAAATTAAAAGGGAGGGTTATACACTAGAGGGAAATCCTTGGTTTCAGGCGTTCTGGGAATTCTGAACCTCTCAAGTGCCTCAGCCAGTGGGGAAAGAGAGAGGGAAATGCGGTCGGGAAATTGGGATAAAAAGGAGGCTGCATCCTCCAAAAATTAGAGAGACCCCAGGGAAATGCCCCATGGCCTCTCCCTTTATTCGAATAAAGTAAAAGGACTCCTCTGTCTCCTTTTGGACATAAACCTGTGGTGTTTGTGGATTAATTTTCCTGACAGGGTTTAACAACTAATGGCACAGTATTCAGGCTCTTGCATGTGATACTCAAGAGGAAGTTCACTGATAGCTGCTCTCTGCAGCTATCCCTGTCCTTAGACAAGGGGAATGATTAAACACAGTAAATGACCTTACTGACAGTGAAAAAAAGTGTCAGTTGGAATATCTCATTTTTTAATTAGCCAAAAGCTAATATTTAATTACATTTTTAGTTCATGGGGTGGGTTTTTTTCACAGATAATTTGGCCATGCTCATGAAATTGTATCTTTTTTTAATCTTAATTTACTTAAATTGCTGCTTCCCTGAATCCAATGTGAAAATCTCCACAAGGAGCAACTGAAAAAATAAAGAGCTCATAGGCTGCTTAAGCTTTCTGATTATGAGAAAAGAAATCAAATAAAGATTTTAAATTTATGTCATAGACAATTAACCTTTTAATGAGTTGAATAGTTTATTGTAGCAATGAGACAAATAAATATCTGTCAATATCTGACCAGAGTGACAATGAGGTGCCTTTGGTAGTGCCACATGCCACAAACACATCAGTGCCTCAGGGGGAGGCAGGTGACTGCTCCTGCTCTCCTGACTCCTTGAGTTGTGATGTCCTCACTTCACCTTGCACCAACCCAGAACGTAAAAAAAAAAAACAAGCGGAAGAAGAGTTTGTGGAGCAAAAAACCCCTTTTCTTGGAGTATTTTCTGAGGGTTCAGGGCTGTGCTTTAAGCTGGTATTTAGGTGCTCAGAGAGACAGGTAGGATGACGCTGAGATTCCCACAGACGCCTTTATCCCTTCCTCTTTTGGCTGTAATTCCCCCAGGAGCTTAAGTGCATGTGTGACCAGAGAGCTGCACGGCTCCTCACGCCTGTGACAACACGGCCCCAGAGCTGCTGCCAGGGCACAGCCAGGGTGACCTGCAGGATGTCCAGCTCCCCTTGTGTGTCCAGCCTCTCCTTGCTCCGTGTCACCTCTCCAGAGCAACAAAACTTCCTAATTTCCCAGCTCTCAGGCCGTCTCATGCGCTGGGGAAGAAGGCACGCCTTGAAGAGAGAACTGAAGGGCACTTAAGCATTGCAAAGGCCATTGGAAGGAAGTGAGTTTCCAGGCTGCCCTGTGCTGAGCCAAAAATTCGCGGATTACTGGAGATTTTGGTGCGAACAGGTCTTGGAGCAGCTGGCGCCGGTACAGGGAGCGCTATCTGGCGGCTCCTGATGCACAGCGCAGCATTTTCGGGTCCCACACCTTCCTGGCTGGAGAGTTTTCCATGTCTAACCAAGGTGCTGACAAGGTTTATGGAGGCTCAGGTGTGGTGTTACATTCGTTCAGCCTCATATTTAAAAAAAAAAATAAAATAAAAATTGAAAAATGTTTCTTTATGAAGCTGGAAGTTGAGAAGAAGGAATAATTGGCAGTGAAATAGCTTTGAAGTCAGCCCACTCACACATATCCCCTTTTCTAATTAATCCATTGAAGGTTTTTTGGTTGACTGTGCACATCTGCTGTGGGATCCCACAGCTGCACTGACTCACTGCAGCAACTCAGCCAAACTGGAAGAGCACAGAAGTGCAGAAAACGAAGCTGAACTTGTCTTCTGTGAGTCGAGTGGTGGTGCAGGAAATGCCTCGAACACCTGACAGGACCAAGCCATCCTAAAATCATTTTGAGTCGTTTCTAATCCTGCCTAACCTGTGTTGTGTTGCTGGAGCACAGCATCATGGTGAGATTAGAACAGGGCACTTACAACACCAGCAACAGCTTGTACATCCCTCAATTAAAACATCAATTATTGCTACAGTTTCTAGCCCAATTTCACAAATATTCAGCCGTGCTAAATTGACCAGGTGCCCCACAGCAAGAGGAATGGAGACAGATTTGACCTACAGCTCAAAAGACCTTCAGTTTCTCAGGACAAACTTCTAAGTGGATAGCAAAGTGGATGTGAGCTGGACAAATCCCACTTTTCCACTGCAAGCTTTCTAACCAGAAGTTGAGCACAGCCTTAAATTTCTTCACCGTTCAGAAACTGAGTGCTTAAAAGAACCAGTTAACACTGGAAACAATTGGCAGATGGGTGTGTTTATAAACCAAAAAATGTTTAAATTGAACTCCTTTTCAGCAGCAGCACAGTCTGGATCTACTCAGAAAGGTAAAACTGGGTTTCCAGCAGGCAGATATACCAGCTTGATCCATTTAATGGTAGCTAAACAGAGATGTTATTGATTTAGGTCCCCAGAATGCAATGTCCTTGGACAGTCCAGCTTCCATAAAAGTGACTAAAATGACGCAGGTCTGCTTGGATTACCAACAGTAATATTTCTGTTCCTGGATTTTTTTCCCCACTAGTACTCTTGGAAGCTGACGCCAGCAGGTTTTTTATTCCAAAGTCAATCATGAGGACCAACCACAGCCAATGGTAAAGCCCTGCAATATCCTCTGCAGGGAATGTGGGCCTGAGGAAGGGGCTGGCTGATGTCTCAGCAAGTCATGCCTGTTTCCTGGCACCAGCTGCCAGACCCAAATCCCCCAGTTCCTTTTTCCAGGCCATGCTGAGGGCACACATGCACTCCTTAGGCTATAGGTCAATATGTGCTTGGGATGTCCTGAAATCCTACAGCACTTTCTTGCTGTTTGAGAAGAGGAAAGCAAGCTGCTAAGTTTGGGGAAGGCACATTGCTATGCTGTTTGTGACTTTGACCCTTCTTGCTGCTGATTTGTGTAACTTGGAGTGTCTTTAGACCCTTTAGTGTCTCACTCCAGTCCTTCTTTCAGCACATGGAAGATCCAGCTCCCTGCAGAGGGCACTTCTGGTCCTGTGGCTTCCCTCTGTTAATCCCCAGTTCCTTCTGTTCCTCTGGCACCTGGCTTGTCACAGGCTGGGGGACAGCAGGGCAGGCATGGCATTCCCAGTGTTCCCCAGGCCTGTTTGGTTAAGTCTGAGAGCTTGTCCTGTTGCTTTCTCCTCCCTTTCAAGGTGTTGATCCATCATGAATCTACAATGACAAAGGCATTAAGGGAAATTCCTAGCACAGCCTAAATAATCTCAGTTAGATAGAAGATGGCAAGTGCACAACCTGCTCTTCCAAAGCTTGGCTTTATCCAGTCCCAGACTGCCTGTGCCTTTGGGAATGCAGTGCAACAACTGGGAATGGTCCTGGTTCCAGAGCACCATGATTTTCTCATACTCATGATGCAAAAGCTTTTGCTTCAAGTATGAGAAAATTATTGACAGCAGCTGGAATAATAAATTGTGGAAAAGTGAAGACTTGAGTCTCATCTCATCAGTTCCAATAGGAACAGAACATAGTATTTCCTAAGACCTTGGCTTTGATTACAGCATGCATGAAGGGATTGGTAGGTAGCTCAGGTTTTTCTGAATCATAGTGTCAGTCAGTTTCAGGGGGGAAAAAAGCAAGTCTGAAACAGGCAAAATGCCCTTTCTCAGTCATCCTGATACACAAAAATGGAGGAATTGCTTAAATCCCACTGATATCAACAGGAGCCAGCTGCCTCAATACTTTGTCTTACCCTCAGCCATTTATTTCTCTATCTCACTTGCTACCTGTCTCTGAGAAGGGAATATGCATGAGGAGCCCATCTGAATGCTGTTTGGGTGGAAGTGTTCCTCTGTGGAAAAGGGAGGTCTGGCTTTTCCTGCTCTCACTTTCAGAGAGTACTCAAAGTCTAGACTCCATACTGTGGAGGAAGGGGAATTTTCATTGAAGTAGAAGGTAAAAAAGGATAGATGCAGTAGATCTTCTCTCTTGTTTGATTTACCTCAAAGATATCATCCTTCTGTGTAATCATACCAAGGTTAGCTCTGTTGTTGACTGCACTGGCCACCCCCCACTCCTGCAGGTAGAAGAGGCTCCAAATTACATGACAAAGCAAGAACAGCAGATTCCTTCAGAATGCACAGTTGTAAAAATAAAGATTTTATTTGTAAAGCATTTTTGAGAAATTTGTTTAAAATACCACTTTTTTTTTTCCTCTCCCCCGAGGACGTTAAATACATTTTGCATGAAAAATCCCAGGATTGTTCAAGCCTGCTGTACATGGTCTCTATTTAACACTATTTACAAGGACATGAAAGGTTTACTGACAATGAGGTTTTGCTATTCAAAGTAGATCCCTCTAAAAAGAAATAAAAGAGTATTAACAGAAGTGAGAGCACTCTTTTGTGTTTTCAACAGAGCTCCCTGGAAAACTTGTATTTACTGACAGAATACATTGTTTAGTGACTACTCATTGAGTAGAACACCAGAGCTAGCTATATTTAAAAGCCACATAACACAAGTGTAACAAATACTTTTCACTCTCTTTTGATCAGTGAGGCGCCTGTGACCCCACACCCCGGACCTAATCAGGATAGACAGGTTGACACTACATGGAAGGAAAGGGAGAGCAAGGCATGCAGGACCCTGTTTCATAGGTCCCTGCTGCTAAAAATAATATTCCAGACAGGGTCCTCGTCAGGGGTCTCCCAGGAGCTGTGTTACAGCACAGGGAGGGAGGGGTGGAAAGAACGAACACGGAGCGGAGCAGAGCTGCACCACCACTCTGCTGAGCTCCCACCTTGTGCTGCAGCTCTGGCACCAATTTACTCTAACCTGTGCCAAATAACCAGAACCTAATCCCCAACAAACAGGGGTGGTCAGGGGCTGTGAGCCAGGGCCTCAGCATCACGGGACACTCAGTGCCTCAATGGGAATTCCGAGCCTAGGCAGGCTGACAAGATATAGATACGGGGAGAGCTGGTTTGAAATGAAACACAAAAATCCTGCTGGAAATACATACAGCACTAAACTGCCCCTTTATCATCTGTTCAGCACATTCCAAGCAGGAAAAACTGCAGCATGGTAGAAACAGACTAACTTCCCCAGGACTGCAGTGAAGAGAGGTGGGAAAAGGTAAAGGCCATTTCTTCTAGTTGCTCTAAGGCAATTAGAAGAAATCTAAAGCAAGGTCTGCTCCAATGCCACAGGTGTTGCTTCTATTGGACTCTACTTGAGGATTATCAAGAGCAGGACAAAATTTCCCCATATGGCACATCCATGTTCAGCCAGCCATTCTTGCAAAAATAGGTGAGTAAAATACTTTTGACTCAAATTAACCTAATGTTGGCCTTTCCCATCTAGTAATACCCTGAGACAATCCTGTGAAACCACACCTGTATTTAGCATGCTATACATTTGACACATATAAGCAATTATTTCTTCATAGCCCAGCAATTAAAGAAACCTTAAATTCAGAAGCCTCCAAATCAAGTTTCTGGTCCACCCAACTTCTAAAGCAAGTCCACATAACTGAGATGTATCCCATTTTTTCCCAAACTCCTAATCAAGCTGCATATGCTGGAATGCTAATTACCCTGGGCTCATTCTGCAGTCACAGGAGAGAAACAGGCACCTTCATATGGTGATAAAAGTCTCAGGGGAGGTGAATCACCCTTGGCCAGGTGCACAGAAGCCACCAGGATGACTCTGGGCTCAGATGAGCATTCAGGTGACCTGCCACAGCTACCAGGCTCTGTCACCCTGTTTCCAGTGTCACCTAAATAAAGTATTGAGTAGTTTGGATCCTGTCTCTCTAGATTGCCAGTGTCAGGAGTCATTGCAGTGCCTACAGGGGATAGGCTGAAGGGAAGTTTCTCTGTTCCTCACTCTACCACGTGTAAAATGTGGAAAATTCCATACCTGTTTAAAGGAAGATTCATTAGGGTGCTGTTAGATGCTCAGGAATTTGGCAATGGACATTGGGAAGGAAAGGGTGGAATTATCCTAAGTTAATATGCACAATTAACATCAAATTATAAGATAAATATATTAATCTTCTGCCTTGCCCAAAATATTTAAGTGAAATTGGTGGGTTTTCTTATAAGTGCTTGTAGACAAACATTCCAATGAGTCCTGAGGGTTCAACCAAGTATTTACCTGATCTTCTCCTCACATAGATGTAAAACAGTATTGCCAGGAAAATCAGCACTAATGCAACTCCAAGTAAAACTCCAAGGACAATCACTGCTACTCTCCAGGAGGAACTGTTGTCAGTTGATGACAGAACAGACAGAACTGGAAATTTAAAACACATTTTAGGAATGTTAGCTAGAAACAGTAAAAAAGTGGGTGTCAGAAATCCTGCAGCTCTAAGTGACAGCTGTGTTTTACTGCTTGGCAGCTTTGAAACTTTTGAATAATATTGAAAATGCTTTTGTATGTGATGAATATTTGTTAACTAGAAATCTTTTCTGAGGGTCCTTGTGATGTCTTGGCGACACCCATAACAGCTGCTCTGAGGATTTGCTGGATGGAATGGTGTAACTTGAGAGTCTTTAGACCCTTTAGTGTGAAGAGAACCTGTCCTTTGAGTCTGGAACTGGGTATGTGTAATGACTCTTTAAAATAGGTCCATAATCTGTATGAAATCACTGTTATGTTCAGTGAATGTTTAAGTAGGTTACTTGAACTATTTGAATCTCTTAAAAGAGAGAAGTTAATTTATCATCTTAATTTCATTTAACAGCAGTAGATCTGACCCTTTAATCCCACACCATTACAGAGAAGCTGTTTCAGCATCACTTACACTGCACTTCAGTTTGGTTCCCAAACTTGTCCCTTAGCACTTCACTCAGGAGGGTCTGTATGTAATCCACATCCACGGCTTCTTCTTTTGGCAGCATAAAGAGAACATCAGCAACCACGCTGCCGGGTCTGAAGCCCAGCACGACAATATCGGCGTGGTCATTCCCCATCTTAGCATGCATTCCTTCAACAACCTGTGCAAGGAGAAAGTGAAATTCATTCCACTTGTCAGTCAGCCGAGGCGGAGCAGGAACGCACACATCCTGCACACATCAGGGTATCACATTTTCTTCACTTGCTACTCTTTCAAGGTAATTGCTTCGGGATTACAAATAAAAAATACTTATTCGAAGAGGATTCCGGAGCGATGCGCTGTCTGTGATTGAAAATGTGAGATCTGAGTTTGACTTCCAAAGCTCCAATCTGTTTAGCTAGTTATCAATGAATAATGCATCAGAACAAGTTGTCCTCCTCCACAAACCCACATGGGACCCCGACTGTACAAAATCTGGAATCTACAAAGAGCACCCAATATTTCTAAAGTTAAGTTCAGTGTCCTCTAACTTTTTTAACATGTGCGACCAAACTTCAAGTGTGGTCCTGCACACACTACCAGCACAGAGAGGTTTAACATTTATTTTTGTCACCAGATTTTCAAAGTCATGACGTTACAGAATACCTTTGCAAAGAGAGACAAGGGTGTGATTTGCCTCTCAATCATTCTGGCATGAATCAAGTGTATTCCCATGACACCAATCAAAAGCAAATCAATTACACTGATCTCTCCAAAAGTAGCCTTGCTTAGTGCTTTCATACGGATATAAAGCCAGAACAAGCAGTCCCCTTTTTTAAGTAAGACTGGTTGAAATGTTTTTGTCAGGACTGATCTTTTCAGAAAATTAGGTGTTTGATTCAACCCACTAAGAGAAGTTATCTTCTCACTGGGGATAAATATAGTATTTTACCTGAAAAGTCTGAAAGATTACTATTTTTCATAGATGATAACAAACCTTGTTCTGAGTCACTGCTCAGTTTTGTGCCTCCATCTTTTCTGTGGGATAAACCCTCACTCCAAACTTTACATCCCTTTAAGTTCTTTGGCCAGAGGCTCCAAAAATGCTTTTTTTTTCTCACCTTGATGAGCAGTTGAGACAGGAAACCTGACTTACGCAGGCAAAATTAAAATTTCAAAGCTACAGCTACACAGTGGTAGTACTGTGGAATATAAAAGAAATAGTTCAACATTCAAATTGGAAAAAAAATCCATTACAGAAATTGTCTATATTTTCAATCGTGTTAGTACAGCCTCTCTTTGATTTTGCTATTTTTTGAAGAAAAGCCGACACTTTGCATGAGGTAAAAGCTTATCAAAAGCCAGTAAAGGGATTCCTGTTGCGTTCAGTCAGGTTGGAGGAAACCTTTTACATCCACTAAAAGAAATTTTCTATCCATGAAGTGGAGATGTTAGCAGTCATAAGACAAGGTTACCTCCGAGTTGGCGTGGTGAGAACAAATTAATTACTGCTTTTGAAATCTGTGGAGTTTCTTAGCTAAAGGGTATGATCATCCCACTAAAAATAGCTGTGTTNCTCTCCTCATTTTCCCCCTGAGATGGACCCCTTGATACTTTGTCCAATCCTGCAGCCACTTCCATGAAGTGAATTGCCAGTGTTCTGGACTCACAGTACACACCTGAAAAGTTTTCATGTTTCCAAGTCTGTCCTGAAATGCTGTTTTTGAGTAACATCCTTGTTTTTGCCTCCACAGGCATCAGTTTAGTGAAGTGGGAGAAAACAAACAGAATGGGGAGGCTCCTTACAGAAACAGAATTTTAATGTGCCTTTCACTAAATAACTTATGTTTGAGGATGGCTTAGGAAATATAGCCCTCCTCATTGGACAATAAGCTGTCTGTCCTTGGCAGATTTTGTGTGCTTCCTATACTCTTTTTTTCTTTTTCACCTGTCAGAGTCTTGATTTAACAATGAACATAGAAGACTAAGGTTCCTAACCACAAGCCTTTCTGCAGTTCATTCATGTTGACAAAGAAGATTGCATCAACTTACCTTTGTTTTGATCCTTTCAGACATTGTTATGTAGGCTTCACTATCAGAGTTATAAAGAGTATTATTAAATGTCTGGTTTTTAAACCAAACCGCGAAGCCATATGCTTGGTTATCTGGAAAAAAGTAAAGAAAGAAGAAATGATTAGGTGAATCCCAGGATTACCAACACCTCCACAATTGGTCTTTGGACTTTATTATCTCATGTATTTATAATATGCATTGATAAAACTATAAACTTATACAATAAAAATCATCATCATCATGGAGTGTATTACGTGTGTCTAATGCAGTGGCTTTGGAACCTTCAGAGCTGAATCTCTCCAAGTTTGTCAGCCATCAGAATCCTCCTGACTTGTTCACCATTCCTGCATTATTTAGGGTGCATCCCACTCCCTAATTCAACAGCCACCCTCCCATTGATTCCAGCAGAAGCAACACCAGTCTGTTAGACTCTGTGAGGCTCTGAGTGAGTTTAAATCCTCCTGAGTAGGTGGATGAGCCCTGAGCCAAAAGAAGAAAGCTTTACATAGAAAAGTCCAGACTAAAATAGAGCT
>WAAG01019125.1:0-14525 GCA_013390105.1 Tichodroma muraria | reverse complement strand
TTCACAGAGCCATTAGACTCAATTGGGTCATTTGTCTCAGAAATGAATTCCCTAAAATCAGACTTGGTTCGAGTCACACATTCACCTCTGAATGGATGTGAATTTGCTGTGTGCTATGAAAGCCTAACCCGGAGGAAGATATTTAAAACTATTGCAAGCAGTGCAAATTGCTGTACAGTGCCTCACTCCCAGTGAATTTTAGACTGTCTTCATTATTAAGAAAATTTATTTTTCATCTTTTATAGCAAGATAAGTGATGTATGCCAACACTGCAAAAATCACAGCATAGGTAAAAGTAAGTAGTTTCTTCCATTAGTTCTTAGTCTGTCATTGCCATATATTTCACTCCTTCCAGCCCTCATTCCCTCCGTATCTGTGACCTTGTCTAGTCTTCCTTGTGAAAACTAGAACATTGTGCCTCCCTTGGGATTTCATAATGGGGCAGATAACATTTCTTTGGCACTGAAGGTAAGTGATTAACTGGAGTCAGTTATGAAGATTATTTTTTATATATTTATTTAAATTTATTTTGGTGTCACTCAATTTATGTGAAAAAGTCTCAAAACCTGTATAGAAACAATCTGTTTTCACTTCTAGGACCCTTAACTATGGAAATATGGAGTGTCTTTTTTTTGCCTGTATCAGTTTATGCTGAGATGTAGGTAGTAAGAGCTACTTAGGGAGGCTGCAACTTCATTTATAGCTTTTTATTTTACTCCAGTATACTTTCTAAATTACCNAATTGCATCAAGGATGCTGTAATGGTTCTTGGTTTATTAAGTTTTTGGTGGGTGTGAAGGCCAAAACCCCATCTACCTACAGGTGTACCAAAGGATCTTGATTAGAATTCTCCAAAACCAGGAATTAGAGAATAGATAGGAAGAATTACTAGCTATGCAAGACATATTCCTTCCTGCTTCGGGCTGTGACCAGGCAATTTACTGACTGATGAGGATTTCTAACCTACCAGTGTGACTGGAACTCTCCCACTTTGCAGTAATCAAAGTCTAAATCTCAGATAAGACTTCTGGATGCCAGATGGTGCTTTGTCAATCTTATTACATCGGTAAAAAAGAAAGAGTCGCCTCTAGATTCCAGAGCTGCCAGGAAGAGCAGTTCCTCCTAGCAGGAGTGTCAGCTGCTGACACAAACACAAGAGTTGTACTCCCTGCTGAGAAGGATTGAACATAATAGATGTGTTTGGTGTGTGCAGACAGTTGAAAGGAGATGAGCTTCTCCCCTCAGATGCAGAAAGATGTGGTGGAGCAAGAAAGGAGTTTATCATACTGAGCATTCCCTTAGGTGTTTGTAGCCAAGAGATCTCTGTGCCCCTATAGCTCCAAGCACACCAAAATTGCACTCTGATTAGTGAAAAGTTAAGAGAGGAAACAAATGCTGGTTTTAAGCAGGCTTCCATCCCAGAAAACACCTTAAGAATAGTGCTTTGGAGCTAGGAATAATCTCAGCACAGGTGCCCTGGGCATTTGGTTGCCTGTGTATTCAGTAGTTAAGGTCCAGCTTCATTTCTGCAGATGAAACAGAGATAAAATTCACTCTAGTGGCATTCATCCTGGATATCTCTTGGTTCTTACTGAACTTCTTCCCTCTATAAATGGATGAATATAGGAGTAAAAATCACCTGGACCATTCACATGTCGCCTTAGTTTGGGCTGCTGAATGCCTGTGCTCATCAGTGGATCTTAGCCTTACTAATGGTGTCATCATCAACAACCAGTTGAAGATTGAAGCTGTTATTTTTTTCTGGACCCTGATGGTTGGTGGCAGATGAGTAGGAGTGTGCATAAGTCTCACCTGCACTCCATCTCTCTCCTGTAACAAATACAGTCTGAATTACAGTTAACAGAGCAGAAATGACCTCTATTTAATGAAGCTGTCATGCTGATGATCAGAATGCTCACAATTAAAATGTCTTAAAATAGAACTTACAGCATAGTCACAAAAAACCCCAAAAGGGAATCTTGAACATATATGCCCTTAATTAAGACCTTCCAGATGAACGGATGTTTTAGAATGAAAGGCAAACCATATTTTAATTTTCTAATTTACGTTTAGTTATTTAGGGGGGAAAAATTATGTTTTTAAGGGGCTACAGGCACTGATATAAATTAAATTATTAATTTAAAATTAAAATTAAAAATGCTATACTTAAGAATTCTAAGGCTCCAATTCTTCAAACAGGTGTATGGACTTTAGTGTCCTCTTACAGTTAGTAGTAGTTATGCACAGATGTATTGTAAACAATAAGGATTTCTGAAAGAGTACAGGACAATGCTATCAATCAATATGGAAGCAGTTTCAAAAAAATCAATAACTTGAATTTCTGGTAAGTTTTTCCAGTTACTTTATAAATTATTATCTTAGGTAATGTGTATTTTAAATAACAGTACTGTACAGGAAGATATTGACTTTCATGAAGACTTTCCAATATGAAATAAAATTCACAATATGTCTTGTAGGACATTGAGGAGAAAAGTAACAATACAAGAAAACTAATGTAATAGTTTGGTGCTAGAGTGACAGCGCACTAATGGCTGCACAAGAATGAATTAGAAGTTAGTTAATTAGCAGGTTGAATTCATTATCAGGTTTGCACAAGAGCAGCAGAACGATCTTAAATATTCTACTTGCATGGCTTGTGTCTTCCATGTGGAGTCTGACAGTAGTGATCAAAATAGTTTATGGTCAATGTTAAATGGTGACTCCATGTCAGAACTTTAAGTGGGACACAGAAATCTTCCTTACATATTCTCTTTAGATGTTCACATATTGACTGACTGAGACATTTTCAGAAGTGTCCCTACTTTGCTTTGTCAACCAGAGGTTCAACAAAATGCTAAGCTAAAAAATGTCTTGCCAGAAAGTGTCTTATTAACTCCTCACTAACTTACTACTTTAAGTGATGTTTTTATCCAACAAAAAACTTGCTTCACCTGAATTATTTTGTGCATAAATCTACTTCCATGGAAACAAAAGCAGTCTTTTTCTTTTTTTTTTAAGTCATCCTGAGTGCATCTTTAGGTTAGACAAATAAGGGAAACCTGCAGTTGTCCCCGCTCACTCTGCTTTCTGCTTTGGTCTGTGTTATGCAGCTGTCTCAGCGTGTGAGAACTGGATTCCTCTGGGATGAATCTAAATGGGAAGACGCAGTCCAGGAGTTCACAACCACTAAGTGGCATTTAGTCCATGGAACCAAGTTAGAGGTAATGTGGAGAAAAAAAAAGAAGCCAAATAAAAAAAATCTGCCTCCAAAAAACACAAAGCAAAATAAAATGAGTGTTCCTGAGTACTTACTGATGTTCCCTTCAAAAATTACTTTTCTGGACTTTACTGTTTGTTGATATGGAGAGAGTTGTTGGTGACTGAAAGGATTTACTGCATAGGACAGCTTTGTGATCAGCTTACTTTTATGCCAAAACTATCACCCAAACAGAAACAGCCTGAACTGGAGTTTCTGTCTTGAGCTGGCATGGTCATGATATTTAGCAGCTGTGGCAAGGGAGGGGTAGCAGGAGGGCATGTGTGTGAAACTAGCATTAAACTTTCTATTTCCTTGCCTTCAGCTCTGTGAAAGTGTCTGTAAAATCCTTGATGGTTCTACAATGACTTTTAAAACATATTTGTTCACCTGACATACTTTGTCCCATTCACATTTCCTTCAACTGAGAAATGTAATTTTAAGTGCTGTCCTAGAGAAGAAGGATTGCTCTTGGTGAAGGAGATTGTATCAGTCAACAGCAATTTTCTTGCAGATAAAATTTTCTAAACCAATCTCACACAAATTTTCTTTCATTGCAAGAAAAATATCTGATGGAGAAAAGTATTCTCTGAGACAACATAATTATCCTATGGCAAAATGGTATGTACATGATTTATACAATGATTGCACATAGCATCATTTTGTTTTTACTTTAACGAATGGAGACATAAAATGCCATATTTATGAAAGAATATTTTAAACCACTCTCGGTATCAGCTCAGTATTAGTTTGCTCAGTATATATAGGCCATGTTTTCCCTTAAGCATGTCATTCACCATCAGAAACAGAACCAGGAATATTGCCATGGACACATTTCAAGAGCAGATCGTTTAAAACTCAAAAAAGAAAAGTCAACAAAAGAAATCCACACCTCCCACTTGTTTTAAAAATATCTCTTCAAAGTATAATTTTATAAAAGTAACTTTTGAGGAGAAAACAAATTTCTCACAGGCAGATGATCCAGTTTGTGAGTGACTGGAATGACTGATGGCTCAAAACATTTCATGTGTGAGGGGAAGGGGCAGGTTGGGTCTTGCTCTGGTGAAGAAATGCTCTGCTCCATACAACTCCCCAACCCCCAGAGCCTGTATCCCAGCCTGGCAGTGCTGCCCATCCCTGGCACAGCAGAGGCAGTGCTCCACACCCACCCCTGGAGCTCCTAACCCAGCCCCTGAGTGGCCAAATGAGCAGAAATCCCATCTGGGGCAAGGGCCCAGGAAGGACAAGGGGTATTAAAGGCTGAACACCAGGCAAGCACGTGTCTTGACCTTACCTCCTCTTGGAGTTTCTATCAGCTGAACACTGCTGGAAACCAGGACTGGTAGTTACATTTCTTCTTTTGTATCTCTCTTCTGTCTTTTTCTCCTTGGAATTCCCTCTCGGAATTTTTGAGTCACTAAAATTGAACTGACTTAGAGTGTGCAGACTTGAATGGATTAAATTAAATGTTTTAAGAAGTATTTCATGCTGGTTGAATGCTGCTCTAAATCTTTTGACAAAGTTCTCTGATTTTCTGAGGTTGCCAGAAAAGGTTTTGTTGTTTTGACCCCCTGAGAATATCTTGTTGGCATTCCTCTGTGCATCTAACCCAGAGTACATGAACAACAGTGATGCCCTTTAGAAGTTTCACTGAGTGAGTTTTTTGGGACCTTCCACAAATATGGAGGAAGTTAAAACCATACCTGCTTAAATATATTGTGATTTTTTTTCTTTTAAGAAAATTAGCTAAACTGAGAAAAGAGATACTATCTTTGTATCTTTGTAGTAATAGTCAGGCACACTCTCACCCACCCTTATTCCTCTGCTAGGGCTTGTTGCTCCATTCTCCTTAGGATTATCTTTTAAGAACGCATGGCTGTGCAGCTCTATGGTTGAAATTACTATGAGCCACCTGATAATAAGTTTCTGAGACTTTTTTAGAAAGTAATATTTTAGTACAGGTTCATGGAACATTAAATCTCAGACAAAGAATAAAAAAGTTGACAAATAAGGTGTTATTTCCTGGAATTACAAATGGAAACAAATTCTTCCCAGCTGTGGTGAAGCATTGTTGTCTTCCCTGGAGAGACAATTACCGTCTTTTTTTTTGTTTTGTTTTGTTTAAAAGAGAAATGCAGGAGTTTTCTTTTACAGCAATTAGTGTCGATGCATGGAGTGAGCTGCTAAGTACTCGTGACTCATCTGGATAGACAGGGCTGTCCCCTGCTAATCACGTTGAATATTGGCCTGTCCACAAAGAGCAAGGAGTGATATCAAAGAGAACAGTCAGCTATTATCAGGGCAAACTCCTGGCCATGAGCTTCTGCAGATGATAATAGGAAAAGACAGAGATGAAATTAAAAGCAATGTTAACCACCCAGGAGGCAGAAAAAACATGCAATGGTTTCTTTGCGTTACTTGTGTATTGTACTTGTGTATTGAGATGATATTTTTCAGTAATTTATGTGCATTTATTTGAATGCAGAAAGTGCTGTGGAATTATTTCTATATGGTAGCAAATGAAGGAAGTAACTGGCTCCAGCAACACAGAGAACAATCACTACGTTGCATATATATATGACGAGCTGTATAGTCTCTTTTAGTACATAAAATTATCTTCTTTTTGCTAAGGTGTGACCAGTGGTTACGTCCTCCAGAGGAAGTGTTGCAATGTGCAGACTTTTTCTTTCTGGTAAGTCAGTAGAACCTCTCTTGCCCTTACCAAGAAATTCCATGTAAAGGAGGTTGAGTGTCACTGACGTGAGATTTCTCTTTCACACAAATTTCTCTGATATCATGGAAGCTGTTGAGAGCTTGCTCCTTCCTTATTGGTGTTATTGTGCTGCGGAGAGCTTAGAGAAAACTTCCTGACCTCTGCACAGATCCTCACAGATCCTCAGGGATCCATTTTGGTTTTGGGAATTAATCACCTTTTTTTCTCTGAGGGGACTTTTTTGCAGGTACGGTTTCTTGAAGTATATCTGCATTGCAGTCCTACTGTGACTATTGCTCCTTCAGAAGGGCTCAGCTTGCCTTAAAAAAGCAACTTGTTATTTTTTTATTTTGCCAGTACAGAAAGCAAACAGCCTGAGCCTGGGTAGCTGCGTGTTGCAACCTGTGCTGAGTTTTTTTTTATTCACAGATCCTCTGCCAGCAGAACCTGAGCAGGCTTGGAATAACTGGTTTAGGGATGTCTGTAGTACCACCACATGATTGCAGTGTAGGAGTGTCTCAAGGAGTAGCCTGTCGCATGTAGGTGGTGATAAATTTGGACAAAGAGCTGCTGCTGGGTAAAGGTTAAAAGGATGTCATAGTTTACTAGGTCACAGAATCATAGAATGGTTTGGATTGCAATGGACCTTACAGATGACCTTATTCCAAGAACCTGCCATGGGCGGGGACACCAGGGAACCAACCAGCCTGGCGCTGAACTCTACCAGAGATGGCACATCCACAACTTCTCTGGGCAACCTGTTCCTGTGCCTTGCTACATACACAGTAAAATTTTTTCCTAATATCCAATCTAAACTCACTGTCTTTCAATTTGAAGCTACTCCTCCACATCCTGTCTGTGTTCTTATAAAAAGTCCCTCTCCATCTTTCTTACAGGTTCCCTTTGGGTGCTGGACGGTCACAATTAGGTCACCTTCTCTTTTCCAGACTGAATTCTTCCAGTGACCTCCTCCGGACTGGCTCCAACATCCTTCCTGTGCTGGGAGCCCAGAGTGGATGTAGTGCTCTGGGTGGGTTCTCAGCAGAGCAGAGCAGAGCAGAGCAGAGCAGAGCAGAGCAGAGCAGAGGGGCAGAATCCCCTCCCTGCCCTGCTGCCCACGGGGCTCTGGATGAGCCCAGGACACGTTTGGCTCTCTGGGCTGTGAGTGCTCATGGCTGGGTCATGTCCAGCCTCTCCTCCACCAGCAACCCCAAGTCCTTCTGGGCAGGGCTGCTCTCCATCTGCTCATCCCCAGCCTGGATTGATATTAGAGGTTGAATGTTTCTCTCTGTTAAGTAAAAGCTCTGCTAAATCTTAAGCCACAAAATTAAAGAGCAGGTAGAGTGGTTGTTACCATTAGTCCTCAGAAAGTCTTGCCATATTTGGGTCAGGTAGAGAGCTGAAATCTGTAGATGGTGTGGTGTAGGTAGCTGAAATCTGTGGGTGTGGGGCAAAAGAAGGAAAAAATAAGGACCTGACAAGCATGAAAGTGTTAAAACATTGTATTTTGTTGCTGCTGAGTCCCACTTTCTCTCATTTAAATGCCTTTATTAACTTATTGGTTGCAAAAGCCTATTTTCATATTTTTGTGCACAAGGAAAATGTAATATTTCCCAGTTGCTTTTGTATGTGTTTACTTCCCCCAAAAGCTCAGGAGAGCAGCGGCATTTTCAAATTATTTTCTTTCAAATCGAGGTTGAAATTTCACCTCTTCCTTAAGATTTTTATGTAAAATGATTATTAACTTTCAGGAACTTAATTCCTTGGTTTATTATATGATTTTTTTAGTTTTAAATCTTCAAGCTTTTCCCTGAGTTACAAAAATCATTATATTTTACAAACTCATTATAAGTTACAAAAGTCATTATATTTTAACAATGCAACATTTCTTTTTCTAAGTACTGAATATTGCTACTCTGAGGAAGACCCTTAAGTTCCTAAAATAGCTCAAATTTGGCTCTGTTATTAGTGAGAGTATAAGAAAAATGTTGTGGACAGAGTAGTGGTGGCATTTTCAAGTGTTTGTGATGAATGAGTTGAGTCAGCTCGAATCCTGTTGGACTGCACATCACTAATGCCACCATCCTTTGTGTACCTTCAACAAAAAGTGATTCTGCTAGTAAATGGTTTCCTTGCTCCTACGTCTAGGTAAAACTATTTGTGCTCAGCTGTGGCCTCTTGTGGGGCTTTTTTTGTTATCTTATCTGTATTAGGCCAACTAACCTTGGACCAGAGTTAGATTTTTATGCTTTATCTTTTTTTTTTTTAATATAAAAAGAGAAAAATAAATTTTTTCTCAAAGTCCAGGCTTCTGTGATGGTTAGAAAGAGCTAGTTTGCTAAAGGTAGTGATATTGAGGTGATACCAGTGAGGGTAAGAAGAGATAAGGATATGAGCTACTACTACGCCAAAAATCTGATCCTTTTATCCTGAATTTTTACAAAAAAAAGGTTAAAATTAGGTCTGTGGGCCACTTGTGGATATTCAGATATGCAAGGGCTCAGGATCTGGTCCACAAATCCGGAACACCATGATTTTGTTTTCTAACTAAAGAAATATTTTCCTTTTGCAAAGCTGAAGTTTATGCAACTGATTTGTGAATGCTAAAATAGTAATGTAAGCAGACAACCCACTTTTTGGCCATGTTTTTTGAGAACAGTTACTCTTGTAAATGAAATTTATTAAGAGTGAGTGGTTTGCCAGAAGTTGTCTTCTTCTGGCAAACAAGATCCATAAGCACAGAAAGCCAGAAGCACATCTGTAACTCCTTTGACCCTCACCAGTTACTAAACCAGTGTAACTTCTTCAGGCTATCTAATCCTTTCAGTTTGATTTAAGCCTGTAATGTCGCTGGCATATGTCTACATTTCATGCTACTTGAAAGAAAGCGATTTCAGGAGATGTTTTTCTGTGGTTAAGAGGCTGTGTTCATATTTCAGAGGACAGTTTGTTCATCTCTAGTCTTGTGGCCTTAACTCTTGCTCTTGACTGGAACCTTAATGATAACTTTGGTTTTGTCCACAGAGACAAGAAATCTGCTGAAGCTAGAAATTGTTACTATGAACAGCTCCAAAACTTGGAATTTTAATATTTTTTCATTTTATTTTCATTTTGTTTATTCAGAAAGCAATGAAAAGCACTTACATCACAAACCAGACTTAGATACGTGTCTGCTGAGGGCCAAGAAAAAAGCCAGCACCAGAAAGTGCTCGAGAGAAAAAGGCATCTATGTATTGCTCCTGGTTTTGGCCTCCCTTGTGAAAAACAGAAGCTGCAGTTGCTGCCAGATGGAGAGGTTTGTTCTTGCCTGCTGGATGAGAGGCTGCTGCAGGGTGCAAACCCATCATCTCCTTGTGGCAGGAACGGATGGAGAAGCTCCAGACAGGAAGGAAGCTGTGCATTACCAACGTAGTGCTGATAACGGAGACAAGAATCTGCGCTTTTTTGCAGGGGCATGAGGAGAGTCAGTAAAACTGGGCACATTTTGCTCCTTTCCTTACAAGCCTGAAAACTCTTCAGGCATCTGCAGGGAAGAGGGTGGCCCCTGAGGAAGGTGCAGCTGGGGCAAGCAATAGCAGACCTGGGAAAGGAGCCTTCCAGCAGCTGGACAGTGGGCCCTCCTTGGTGGCTAAGTGCCCCTTCTGCTCTGCTTTCTTTCCCTCCACCCTGGCTCCCCTTGCCAGGCCGTATGAACCTCAAAGTGGGGGAGCTCAGAAGGGGTGCATTTTCCTGCCATTGCAAATTTGGTATAAGGCGGTTGAAATAGAATAGTATTAGAATAGCTGACTGTTTCTGAAGACTGCCATGTAGAATGGTAGGCTAGTACACCTGCTCATTCTGGACTGAACTTTTTCTCTGTCCTAATTAAACCAAAATGAATTCAGAAAAAAATACCCTGATCTATACGATTCAATGGCCTAGATGAATTTGCAGCTGCTTCAAGATGGTGGCTGTCACTTCATCTGGAATACAGCATGCAGAAGGGCTGCATATAAATAGTGCTGCACCCAGACAATGTTTTACAAAAGCAAGTGCTCCAAAATATCAATGCACGATTCCAATTTTTCGCTAGGCAGCTGCCTCCAATCAGAGCGGCAATTTGTTACCTATTAGAAAAATCATCTTGCTGCTGGCTGTCCTATAAAGAGAGCTTGTTTGGTTCTCGTTTAGAAATAGCAGTTATTGCTGGCCTCTTTTATTGATAATGCAATATATAGCGGTGATAGCTGTGCAGTGGTTGAAGAAGAGCTCCTTGGGACATTTCTGATCCCTTGTCCTAATTGTGGCTATAAGGAAAAAAAGCACTGATGTCTACTGGGAATTGGCGAGAGGAAATGAAGTAACATCCATTTTAGGCCAGGTCTGAATTTGTGGTGCTAGTGTACATAAAATGCTATCAAGATGAGAGAGATGAAGAAATTCCTGCTTGGATCTTTTCAAAATAGTTAAATAAGAAGTCTTTACTTGGGAGGAATGACTAATGGGTCACCTGAGAACAGAAGAGTGTCTTATGAGAGTGTAATCTCTTTTTCCTCAGCAGTTCCTGGAGTTGACTTGCTAAGACTGATTTTTTCTGAGCAATGCCTGAATAGAAACTGATTGAATTAACATTCTTCCTTACTGTGATAATTATTTCTTTTTCCCGTGGATGCTACATCTGGTTCTTTTTGAGGAGTATTTCAGCTTCCTTTAGTCCAGCTCTTAGGAAAGCCTGAAGTGATTGATATAGGCATGATTAACATAAACGTGTATGAACTCACAGGAGTGAGGAAATGGCTCTTCATAAGTAGGTGCATGAAAAATTTCAAAGCCAAAAAGGAGTGACCTAAATAATTGGTGGAGAGTAGGCTTTGCATTCCTAGATTACTGTGGCATTGAAAGCACAGCAGTATTTTTCCTCAGAGAGCAGACAATGTGATAATAGGCTACTTCCCAAGTTAGCTAGCTGTTTTTGGGAAGGGATTATCTTTCTGAATATGTGAAATAAGCATGACCTTAGGCTGATGAAAAAATCTGAACTATGTTTGCAGTAAGGGCTTATTCTTAGACTTCATTTACAGATTTCCTTCCTCAGACCAGTTATAAGAGCAAGTTCTAGGCAGTGCTTGCCTCTTGCCTCACGGAAAATATCTTGAGATCTTATCCGTGCCATTCCAGACGTGAGAAGTGTGTGACTGTCAGGGCACCTGAATTTCTACCTGAATCCCTTTGTGAGATCATGCTGAACCTCCACATGCTGAGTCAGATACTGTGAGCCTCATGGAGTCTTACAGTCTGTAGAGAGCAAGAGCCGACAAAAAAGTCCTTGTCCATGGTTTTGTGGGTGTTTTTGCTGTGTGTGGATTTGTTTTTTTTTAAACGAAATCTTTCGTGTATAGCTATTCTGATAATTGGAGGATTATTCTCTCTCTGTGGAGGGATGCCTTCTCACTTTGGGTTTGATGGGGACTGTGCAAGCATGCAGCAGAGCAGCGTTGGATCCCGGTAAGGTTGCACTTTCTCAGCTCACCACTGAAGTGGGGGTGTCAAAGCCAGCAGAGCCTTGCTCTGAAGCATCCACCGCAAATCCCAAACATCATTCTGTCTGGTGCCACAACAGATTCAGCTGTGTTGGTAACACCAAAAATACCCAGAGTAGAACGAGACTTCGTGTCAGAGTATGTGCTCCAATTCCTTAAGTGGTTTGCAGGATCTTCTCTCCTTTTCATTAAAATGCAGGGAGAATTAAAGTTAAATTTGTTTATAAGTTAGGCTTCTCTAAACACATTTACTTCTGTGGCAGAATTTTTTTTGCCTGTTTCCCAATGACAAAAAGAGAAGCTACTTTGGACAAAGCATGAAAGGCTACAGACTGCAGTCTATTCCTCAGTGCTTGAAACTGCTTTTTATTACTCATTTATATCCTTCTAGTCCTTCGAGTCATGATCTAAGCTTTGGTGTCTATGAATTTGTCTAATTCCCTTTCAAACCGTTTGATAGTGTCTTCCTCTACAACTTCATCTAACAACAAATCCCAGAACTTTAAGATCCGCTGTGGGGAGAAATACTTTCCTTATATTTTTAAAATTAATCCCCTTTTAGTTTGACCAGGTACCTCCCAGTTGTGGTGTTGCAAGGAGATGAAGAAATGTAGTTCTGCAAATTTCTTGTGTGATTTNATATTAGAATGCTAATAATGCTCAAAGTATCTCTTGTTTTTGGCCCATTCTGCACCTTGGGCTGGTATATCTTAAGAGAATAACCTGGCAAGGGTGACTTCTAGATCTCCCTCCTGAGCTTTGACTCCCGTTTCTGAGGTGAACTTGTGTAAGTATAGCTTCAACTCTTTTCCCTGAACACATTCCTCTATGATGAATGAACTGGTTTCCAACTTTTCTGCCCACTTGCTTGTGCTTGCCTCCTAAAGTTCAACACCTTTGTTCATCCTCTGCATCTTTTCTTGGCTTCCTCTGATGTATTTTCAAACATTTTACTATGTTTGAAAATTTTTTATGAGGCACTCCTCCAAATTTCTTTAGTTCTCCTAATTTCCATTTTAGGTTAGTTCTCCCATCTTGTACAGGCAAGATTTACCTTAATCCAGAAAGCTTTCAATTCCTTAGATGCCAACATTTTCTGTTGGTAGTTGAACATTATCTGTAAGATAGCACCTGTAACATTATTTCCTACTTAGGCATGCTTGGATTTTATTCTACATGCAGGATTTATTTATTTTTTATTTATTCCAACTGCAAAAATCCTTTTAAGCATGCTCTGCAATTATGTAATAGAAATTGATTTTTCATGCTCTTTATATTTTTAGTTAATATGCATTCTTGATCAGTTATTTTCAAGTCATCTTCACATTAACTTGTCTTCTGTTGCTCAGTTTGAATCGGCATCATGATATTTCTGTATTTGAGTCCCATTAGTTACACTATCATGTCTTTCACAAGAGCTATCCTCAAAAACTAGGCTAGAAATCCTGTCCAGTGAGTTCCAGGATCTTACTGTGTTGATTATTTAACTTATGGGATTAGTTCTAGCCTAGCCCCTCTGTGGATCCAAATCAGCTATTCTATTTTTCACTTTTACATTTATTAACTAGTCACTTTAATGTATTTTGTTATTCATGCATGGCATAGCGGTAGATTCATCTAGTCATTGCAGAAAAAAAAGTATGTTTTCTTAGTGTTTTTTGGGGTTTTTTTCAAAGGTCAGATTTTTCTGCAGTTGACAAGTAATAAGGTTTATGCTTATTCTGTCTCTCTGAGTCCATGTATTTCAATTATGGCAAAATTTCTGTCTTCTTCCTCACACAGAACCCTAGACCTGCTGAAATTGCTAAGAATTTTGTAACCAGGGGGAGGAATGTTACCTTCTTATCTCTTCAGAAAAATGCAGACACTGTTTTCAGTTCACGGTCCTATCTCACACAATCGTGCTTATCCCATTTAGGGATTTTGGCCTTGCTCTTTGGTGATAGTTTCTACTGCATGCTCCTCTGTTTATTGTAAATATATATTACTATAGTTGAGTGTATATTTCTGAAACCATGAATATCTACTACAGAATAAATGTCAACTTCCATTTTATCTAAACTTTATAATTTTTCCATTTACATAGTCTTTCTTACCTTGTGCCCTCTGCCCTTTTCCCAAGTGCTAACAAAAATATCTGTACCTGAATTGGGATGAGATTGCTTATTGGAAAATGTAGCAGAAAATTGTCATTGCTCTTAGAACATTTTCCTTGTTGACAGTAGATTTTTCCATCATCACACAGCTCTTATTTTGCCATGTCCCAGCAACTTCTGTTTTTCTACTGAGCCTTTTGAATACACAGGCAGAAAATGCAACAGTCAAATACCAGTGAATAAAATTACTAGGTTTAGCAAACAATCCACCAGAGAGGCATCAGGTTATATATTTACTTTAGCTCTACCTTCATTACTTCTGCACTTCCCTGCAACAGTAATAAAATGTGTTCACTGGGCTTTTTGTATGCAGTAAGAATTTTAATTTTCTCTAGGAGGAAGAGCCAGTTCATAACTCAATAGAACTGATTGGACTCGTAAGTTATTTAGTTCAGCTCCTTGTGATAAAGTCTGGACACGACACCATGCCTTATGTATTATTTCTTAGTATTTTTTCTGCCCTCTCAGGCCTGTACATTGACTCAGAGCTAAACAGCTGAAGTGGCAAATGGATTTGTTTACAATGCAAATCTGAGCCTGATTGGAAATAATGCAAAAGGCATAACCAATTACATGTTTCATAGCATAGGATGGCCTGAAATAAAAAAGATTGAACTGATCTGTGCTCAGGGACGCTGTACAGTTACTGAGCCATGACTGCCTGGTGGTTCCCAGTGGCTGCAAAGGATCTGCTGCTGCTCTCTTCAGGACTGCTCAGGCACACGCTCTGAGAAAACAGGCTTGCTACACATTTCCCTTTACTTCTTTGCTGTTACTACAGTGGGTGATACAGAGGAGAATTTTCCACATTTAATTTTTGAGGAGAACCGAAAAACGATTCCATGTCTGAGATAAATAGTCTATGTGTGTGTGTATGTGTA
>WAAG01019109.1:3159-20193 GCA_013390105.1 Tichodroma muraria | reverse complement strand
TAACATGCTAAATGCAATGTCTGCAGGGCCAAGCATTGTTTTGTTTTACAGACCCAAACAGACGTGTTACAGGAGGGGCTATGCAGCTTTCCTTCAGCTATTTAACAGTGGATTATTATCCATTTCACAAAGCAGGTATGAAAGTGAATGTTTTATGAATTACCTGTGACTGTAACTATCTTCCTTAAAAGCTAAAAAAAATTGTGTGTACATTTATACAGTTTGGATAATCATGCTCAAACCATTTGAAATGCACCTTTTTGATTCCTTCTATATGCAAAAACAAACAACAAAAGCATCAACCTGGGAACCAACTTAATTTCTGTGAGTGAACTGTTTTAGGCCAAATGCTTTTCACTGTTTTGTTTGGTCAACAAAACAGTGTTTACATATTTCTAACATGAAGAGAATTTTGTTTTGACAGAGGAAGCCAGTATTGCATATTGAAAATTCAGTATGCATATTGCATATTGAGAATTCAGTAATTGGATATTAGCAAGAATCAATCTGTTAGGTTTTTTTTATATATAGAAATCTGTCATTTTATGTTCATTTCCAGTCAGTGTTTTGCTTTTTCCATTATTTTGCTGAACAAGAATCTCAATGTGTAGAGGTTCAATTGTGTAGCCTTTTGTTAAGAACTGTTACTAAAAAATTGTTAGCAATTTCCAAAGAAATGTTTCTTACAAATAAAACATTTCTCATAAATAATTTCTAGTAGAAATCTAAAAAATTTAAAAGAGGATACATTACAAAGCATGTGACAAGAAACAGGGTCTGATCATTGTCCTAATCAGATGGTCTGGAGCAGAAATCCACAACATCATCATTCATGTTAGTCTGTCCTCTACTCCCAACCTGTAAACACTCAGTTGGCTGGTGATCCATCCCAAGGCTGAGCTTTATCTGTTCCCAGTGGTCTCACCCTGCGTGCCCTCTCGTGCTCCCCAAAAGCCCATGTCCATCCCTTGCAGCATTTCAGTTGTGTGTGCTGTCTCACGTGTCCATGGCCCTAATGAGATCACAGCCGTGCAACTGCATACCAGAGGTGTGGTTGCCCTGCTCCCAAATGATGCTGCATGTATCAGTGTTCATGCACTTCAGAGAGCCAGTTGCCCAAACTGACTTCCCAGAAGGGGTGTTAGAGCTTTCCCTATGGTGTTGCTAACAAAGTCCTGTAGGTCCTTCAGAGTCTGTGTGCATGTGCTTGGACTAACCCTGTGCTAGCTCTGTTTTGGAGAGTCCCAGTGTCATGGGCTTCAGTCTAATGCATCTTTGTCCTTTTGTTCCCTTTCTGTTTTCTTCCCTGTTCCTTTATCTTCTTCCTTAGCAATAAAAATGATAATAACCGACAAAGTGAAGAAGTGTGGGGAAAAATGTGGTCTCTTTTGATAGGCCCCACCCTAAAAGTTTCTTTAATGTTGCAATATTTGCATTTAGACTTGAAATCACACTTTTTTCCAAAATCATTTTCCTATTTGAATATGTCGTGGTAGCAAACATATTTGCTCATCCCCAGTATAAGTATCCAAAAACTCATTAAGTCCCAAACAAATTAAATTTTCACATGGTAGTATTTAAAGAGTGATGTAGCAACTGATAGAACTTATTTGTTATTGCATCCTTATTATTGAAAAGGTTAGTAGAATGTCTTTACAGGGACTACTTGAAGATATCATGACTTCTTTCAGAGGTTTGAGTGCTTTACCAACAGAAACATGTTGGAATTGAAAACAAGAAAAAAAGAATTTCCAGTGGGATTGATTTTTAAGGCTGTGTGTGCTGCAGCACTTCTTGAACTTACCTTGTTGTTTGTGTGCCATAAAGGTGCTAGAGAACCAAGACAAAAAGAATACATTTCTGGAAAGGGACCAGGAACTTCTTAGGACACAGTTCTGGCAGGAAAGATAAGCTTGGAAAAAGTGAGCACGAGAACATCGTTCTGTTACTTGCTCTCACTTTTTTTTTTTAATTGAACATATTTTTTGCATGTTCTCACATATCACATTAATGTATTGTAAGATTTCTCTGAACTGATAATACTCAGTGATGTTTTTGAGTGTTAGTGGTGTTATAAGGCAGCTGGCAATGCTATATTCTGAGCGATTTTGTGAAGTGCTGAGACTTGGTTTATGGAATATATAACTTCTGTTTTAACGTCTGGTATGACTGCTGTTGTTCTATAATTACAGCATGCAATGAGCTTATAGTTCAAAGAATACTAGTGAAATAGTGGAAACTTTTATCATGTTAAAGGCAAAATTTCAAATGAGCTAATATTTTCCCCATTTCTCTTATTTGCAGGAGACAGCTGTGATCACTGGATGCATTATAGTGATGCCACTAAAACCAGAAGTGGATGGGCCAAAGAATTGTTAAATGAATTCAAAAGCAATGTTGAATTGCTTAAGCAGGCTGTGAAGGATCAGGTCATAGATTCTCCTCCTAAGTCACCACCTGCTGTATCTACTCAGAACCTACAAACTGGTATTTTGTTTACATCACTAATTCTCTACTTCCATGAAATGTTAAAATGATGAAAAAAAATACTGTTCTTTTCAATGATTCCATCACTGTTCTTTCTTACAGGCAAGGAACAGATGCTGAAAGGAACATCTAGGGCTTCCTCTGTATCTTCCCAACAACCAAAGGGCAAACTGATGTCTAGTCCTATTGTGGTTAGACTTGCAGATTTCAATATATATCAGGTACATTTTTTTAAGTTAGTAAGACTGGGGCTACTCCACCCTTGACTGTTACGTAACCATGTTTTTTATGGGACAATATGAAGCCCATTGAAATTTATGAGTTTTTCCATTCATTACTGGATTAGACCTATATGGACCTGCTTCTGCTTTGTTAAAATTGTGATCCTATCACAATTATGTGTTGGATCTAAGTACTGTTGTTCTCCAAATTATGAATTTGGTATTCAAATTTAATCTTTTCATTGTGCTATCTTCTGTGCCCAGTATTATAATATGTAGTTTTGTATATTATGCTTTTCTTATTGTTATATTTTTCAAAGTACATTAAAAACTGTTAAGAGCTTTTATTAAGTTTTTAAAATCTTTTTTCAGCCACTCCCTCTCCAGTGATATTTTGAGCAGACACTTTTACCATTTCTATCCCTCTCCCCTTTCTTAGAATGAGTAGTTCTAGTTGCTGGTTGTGGTCTAGATTGACTGTTCTGAGGCAAGTGAAATAGAGAAGGAGTGTGTCTCCATTAGGCAGAATAGTAGTGATATGGGAGGATCTACTCTAAGTTTCAGGTCCTAACAAAAATGTTTAATGCGTGTCCTTTGTCAATGTGATTTCTGCTTGCTCTTTTTCCAATTTCCAACACTTTTCTAACATATCACTTCTGGTGTTGTGGGAGATTGCTGCTGGGAGCCTTCAACTGGATCTGAAGTGGTTTTCTACTATTGTTTTGTACTGGTCATGCTTCCATTTGCCTTCTGCTCTTGTCTCCTCTCTACACAAACACATTTTCAGTTTTTAAATTGTCATTATTTCTATGCAATTTCCTAAAAGTTATTTTTCTAAATAGATCATTTTACTTGAATTTTTGTGTCTGTTAATGCAACTGTTTGCCTCTTGAAAACAGCTACATAGAGTGAAGCAGGCTTATAAACGTCATTTATTCATTATTTCCAGTGAAACTCATTCTAGTAGACATCATCATATATTCAGTATTAATACATTGGGTAATTTCAGTCTAGCAGTTTGACCTAACTAACTGTTTTTAACTGATTCAACTAACTGTTGAATGGAAAAGCTATGTTTTGGCAACATACTTTTTAAACTAGGACACATTCAATGAAATTTAAAGTCCAATATATATAAAATGTTGATTTCTTATTTGTTTCATATTTTACATTGTAAGGAAACATAAATGGAGATTACTGTTCCATAGTGTCTTGATTCTCCCGTGAAGCAGACCTTCAGGCATATCCAAGCATTCACATCTCTGCCATGTGCATGCTGAACACGTTGCTTCACATACAGTTTGAGAGTTGGCTGGTGTACTGGAATTTGTTCTTATGGCAATACAAGAACTACCTAACGCGTGTAATAAACTTATCTAGCTTATCTATCCCTTATCTAGACCAGACTCTGTGGAAATACGCTCCATCCAAGCATAAATGTTTAAACAGGAGCTGTAGTATTTGCAATAAAAAATCAGATCATTCTAGGCTTCTGCTGAACACCTTTGAAAGTGACCTGCTGCCTCTTACCTCGTATGAAGGAAGGGGATCTGGTGCCTTTAAAACAGTTTTCTTGTGAAACTGTTCTATGTGAGTCATTTCTGCTGCAAGGCAGTTAAGTGTTTGTCACTGCTTGTGAGCACTTTGTGTTGTGTTGTTTGTGGGCCTGCACCCAAGAGTGTTACCACGGTACCTAGGGATAGTACCATGCAACTACAAATGCTTAATCATTCATAAAAATGTAATGTGTTAATGAAATAATCTTTTATCATTTGCAGGTTTCAACAGCAGACCAGTGTCATTCTTCCCCTAAAGCTCTGATCTCTTGCAATAAAAAGTCACTTTATCTTCCACCAGAAATGCCAGCTATTCATATTGAATTCACTGAATATTACTACCCAGATGGAAAGGACTTTCCTAGTAAGATTTTTTCTTTTGTACCGAGGCATAAATTTTGTGTGTTACTTTCACCTTTGTGAAACTTAAAGCTCGGAAATAGGTAATGGCTTTCTAAAATGGATAGAGCACAAGACTGCTCCATTTCCACAGTGCTTGCTCCTGGCAAACTCCTATTAATGCTGTTTTTTATAAATATGGTTTTTCAGTCTGAAAGCACTTATAGCATTTTTACTGGTACATGAATTATTCATTCTCTGGCATCCACATACTGTTTCTGCGATTTCACTGTCTGACTACATAAAAGAGCTCTCAAACTATTGCACTAATACCTAAAATGCAGTGAAGGGCTGCTGGAGTTATTTGTAGGAATGTGTTCTGGGGCTGTCCTTGTTTTATATACAGAAATGTTAGTGGATTTCTTGGGGATGAACTTGAGGACAGCATATTTCCCTGGTCGTGCCCTTCCTCTTTAATGAGAATATTCTCCCCATTTCTTAATGGGGAGAAACTTAATTCCCCAGACTTAATTCTATTCTTAGATTTTTTACACTCAAAAATTCAGTTACTTGCTTGGAGTGAGAGAAAGAAGCATTGCTTCAGGTATCCCCTAGCAATTAGTTCTTCCTTGAGACTAAAGGACCGGGTTTCTGTTCTTTCTCTGATGAAAAGTACTGATGAAAATGTAAGTTTGCAATAGTTTAAAAACCAAAGAAAACCCAACCCATAAACATTTTACTTATACTCATGGTTTCATTTTCTTTTCTCTTTTAGTTCCGTGTCCAAATTTGTATGGACAACTGAATGCTTTACAGTTCACCCTGGATCAGAGAAGTATTCTTTGGCTAAACCAGTTTGTGTTGGATTTGAAACAGAGCCTTATTCAGTTCATGGCCATGTACAAGTTAAATGAAAATTCAAAATCAGATGAACATGTTGATGTGAGAGTGGATGGACTAATGTTAAAGGTACACTGTAATTGAGCAGGGGTTTTGTGGTTCCTTGGAAGACTGTTTCTTCTCTTAATCTCTTACAAATACCTAAATGAATGAAAAGACACTTCTCTAAAAACTCTGCAGGATATGATTGTTTGAAGACAGACATCTTGTTTCCTGTACTCCTTCATCTGTGTCCTGGTATTTTGGTTTGGGTATTTGGGTATTTTGGTTTTGTATTGAAGACCTGAGTGGGAGTACTAACAAATTATTTCCCTGTGGTCAGTGAACTTGACATAGCAGAACTAAAAAGAAATTGAGTACTAAAGTAAAAATAATTAGTGAAAAATTAATATTTGTACTCTATATTAATGCAAGGGCTCTCCCTTGTTCCTCTGGTTGTATTTTATCAGAACCCCTTTGTCTTGTTGGTGAATGCCCTAGAGTAAGGAAAAGAGTTCATCTGAAGGTTTATTTTCTTCTCCAAAACCCATTCTCACCGTTTTCTGTTTCATGCTGGCTATTGGTGTAATTCAGGTACATGAGTTCTCTGTATGCTTATGCCAGAGGAACGGTGCTTGTTAATGCAGCTGAACATCAAATTTTTGCTTCCCTTGTCTTCTCCTTCTTTGTAAAAGAAAGGATTATTGAGCAGATAAATTTCTCACCCATCCCCTGTTTGCACTGGGCATTTCATTGTATGGTTTCCAAGGTTCAGAGGTGAACGAGTCTTTTCAGTGGTGCCCACAGGAGAGGTTTCAAGGGTTCTAAAAAGTCAGCATATGGAGAGATGGTTATCTTTCAAAGTGGTTATCTGTGCTTAATGGAACTTACAAGGACATGGTTTATACTGAATAAAAAGTTACTAAGAGCAAACAACTGGAAATCTGCAACTATAGATTGATCTGATATTGAATTATTATATGTTGTCTTAGTTTGGAAGACAGGTATTTGCCAAGGGAAGCAGGAATCGCTCTGGGAATGGAGAATGCAAAACCTCCCCCCTCCAAATAGTTACGATCCTGAAATTGAAGGGGTNATTTTAGCCGCTTCCTTTGTCTTTCCTGAGTACCCATAAGTACCCAGTGATTAGTTCCCTAGCAATGTATGGGAGAAAATTCTGTAAGAAAGAAACCCAACCCCCAACATATGTGAATAGCCTACTAAACTAGGAGAGGATAAAAGTATTCTTATATTCCTCAAGCCTTGATTCATATTAATTACGTCACCCCTGTATTAACAGCATTATTTTTATTCTAGCAAATGATGAATTGATGTTTACGTGTCATATAGTTAATTATTTTATTTAGTTATCTTTTTCTGAGTCCTTGTATTTAAATGAAAAAGCTTCATTACCCCCATCTTTAAATGTCTTTAGGGATGATTTTTTTACTCCTACTTTCTAGATTCAGAATGGAGGTGCTGTGAAGGCAGTGTCACTGATACTAGCAAAACTAGAGTGGCCAAGGTTCATGTTAACAATTTAAGATCCAGTATCTGGCGTAAAATATGTTTGCTTTGAAATGTTCACTAAAAATATGCAAGTTAAATACATTGTGCTGAACTATTTTGTTGTTCTTTAGGAGTTAAAGTATATTACTATTTTTCTGATGAAACAAATGCATTATGATTTTCAGATAATTGTCAAAGACACCTGATCTGTATTCTGCAATGTTAAGAATATTAGCTGCATTAGCACATCTTACTGTTTGCTTGTATCTTAACATAGAAATAAAATGATGTCGTACTTGGTATGGTGAAAAACCCTATCTGACACGCCAGATTGAACTCCAAATTATAATTCCCTGTTTTTCAGAGCTGTAAATTTTGGAAACGCTTTAAGAAACATTCTACCAAGCTGCTTGAGTTGAAGAAATGAGCCACTTCAGCCTAATATAGCTGAACTAAATTTAAGACCTTCAGATAAGAAAAGCCTGAGACCCTTATGTTTTTGTACAAATACTGATGCCACAGCATCCTTCTTAAAAATGACAGAGAACATAAATCATAGTCTGTGAGCCCGACTTATCCCTGTTCTGTGTCATTATACTTGATTTCTCATAAAACTATAATTATATTCCTTTGTGTCAGCTGTCATGGCTGTTATTTTGTTTCTTTAATTGTATACCTTCTTAATTTACATATTTTTAACTAGAAAAAATGTATTTCTCCCTTGCAGATCATAATCCCATTTGAATACAAACCCGAAATTCATAAAGATCAACCTCGTGCACTTTCCATTCAAAGTTCAGAGATGATTGCTACGAATACCAGATGCTCACCAAACTGCAGACACTCTGATCTAGAAGCTTTGTTTCAGAACTTCAAGGACTCTGAATTTTTCAGTAGAACTTTCACCACTTTTCCTAAGTCCACAAAAAATTTTAATCTTTTACATCCAATCTTCCAGAGACATACTCATGAACAAGATACCAAAATGCATGATGTTCATAAAGGTTATATCATCCCAGAATTGAATAAATATGCACTAAAGACATCTGCAGCTACTGATGTTTGGGCCGTGCATTTTTCCCAGTTTTGGATAGATTACGAAGGAATGAAAAGTGGGAAAGGCCGGCCAATAAGCTTTGTGGACTCTTTCCCACTTTCACTTTGGATTTGCCACCCAGTAAGATTTGCAGAGTCACAAAAAGAGCTTGTATCCCATAATCAGACAGCCTTGAACATTCCAAAAAGTGAATCTAGTGATCTCTCTAATAGATTGCAACGTAAGAAACTTCTAAAGGAGTATTACAGCAGTGAGATGGAGCCCTCGACCAATGGCATTCAAATGTCTGAGACTTCAGGAGTGCTTTCTGAAAGCTCTTCCTCTGATGCAGATGTACATGTTCTTGTCCATGTTCAAAAACATGTAAGCGTGCAGATCAATCACTACCAGTATCTTTTTTTGCTTTTTCTCCATGAATCTCTTGTATTGCTCCTGGAAAACTTAAGGAAGGACGTAGAGGCAGTGACAGGAAAACCTGCAAAGCAAACAGATGTCTGCATTGGGATTCTGCTGAAAAGTGCAGAAGTAGCCTTACTGCTTCATCCAGTGACTCAGGGAAACCCTTGCAAGTCTCCTGTTGAGGAAGAAAGAAGTCCTGTGGCATCAGAACTCTCCCCTGTGGGAAATGGGGAAACTCTTAATTCAGAGAGTAAATTAGTTGGTAGTAAGACAGTGGAAGCTGGTATTACTAATTTTGGTTATGTAAATGACTGCAAGCCTCAGAATGCAGAAGTTAATAAAGGAATTTTAATAGATCCTCTTTTGTTTAAATCAGACAGTAATACAGATTTTCAGAAAGCAATGTCATTTTCCGATGATGCATCAGATAAAGGTTTGGGAGATACAAGTGAAGGAGGAAGCAGTGGACTTTTTAGTAGAAGTGATTCAGAAGAGGTCTATGGACCTTTAAGTGAGAAAAGTAGTTTGAATCCTAGGGATTTGGTGTCCATTCTAAACAAGAGAGAAGATTCAACTGAATTTTTCATTGATAAAGAGGATGACAGAAACATATTCTCAAATAAGTTAAATGAACAGGAAGGCACAACTGAATGCTGTCCTAACCAAGTTGCTGACTTGGAAACAGAAACTGCCTTAGAATCTGAAGAGCTTGAAATCAACAAAGTGGCTTCAGTTAAAATGTTTGCATCCCAGTCTTCTTCAAGGTATAGAAGATTTAGTATTAAATCAATTTTCCTACTCTTTGAAAATATTTAGCCATCTTGTTGGCCACAGATTTCTAGTACTTTTAGCAGTTGGGAAGGGAACATCTTACGAGTTGGACTTTATGATCCTTCCAGCTTAGGCTGTTCTGTGATTCTGTGTTCTAGTAGATGAAAATTTTTAAAGCAGGTAAGAAGTTACACAGTATCCAGCATTTAAGGAAAGTTAAAATGAATTGTTAGTTAATTGATTTAAACTAATTTTAGTTTAAATTTTAGCAGATATGTATTAAGAGAAGTATTGACATAAATACCTAGATGAATGTATGTTGTTCTACATTTACCTCTTCTTGTCAAAGGATTATTGAACAATCAGATTTTTTTCTTTTGTATCTTGCTTTGTTTAGAGGAATTTTTAAAGTAACTTCTATGTATTATTTAATTTAAATAATAATTCCCTCATATCTTTATATTTTAAAAGTGTTAAGCCTAAGGAACGCTGCTCGTCCAACCTCCCTGCATTCTCTGTTTCTTACAAAAATATGAAGAGAAGTCCATCACAAGTCTCTCTGGATACCATCTCTATTGATAGTATGATGCTAGAGGATCATTTGATAGAGAGTGATGGAAGTGATAGTCAAAGCTTTCTGGAGAAAGGTAAATAGGTTTAACAAAATATTTTTAAGCAATAGATGAAAATGTTTGTTATTAAAGTCATGCTCAAAAGGATTCTAGTCCAGCAAATCCTGGATACTTTACAAGACTATTTCTGTTACCTTCACTAGGAATACCAAGTGTATTCACCATATATCATTTCAGGGGAAACCAATAACATGCACTACTTAAGTAGCACTATTTAATTTTAACACTGCTTAATTTTGCTCTCTTAAGGAAAGTAAGAGCATTGAAGTGCTGTGTTGCAAATCTGGATTAAGCAGAACTTGTTCCCTGCTATGCTTAAAAGCAACTGCTTTGGTTGCAAGTACTTACATGTTGTAGCCTGCATCAGTGTTACACTTGAAGTGGTAAAGAAGCTTTCATTTTAGAAGTGGATGAAAAAGAAATGAGTTTTCCCTAATTCTCACTGTGCTAATTACCAGGCAGATAGGTTTGGTAGTCTCCTTGCAGCTCATCTGTTAAGGAGTAGTTCCCAGCTATTGACTGTCTAATAGCAGGTATTTGTCCAATTTTTGCTCATCTCTGCATATACTGATGAAATAATTTTCTCATGTGAGGAAATAGAGTAAGAAGACCTTATTGCTACCTCTTTTCTGATAATTCTAATTAGCATAAAGACTCTTTTTTTTCTGTAGGATTTCTCTTCAGTCCAGAGCAATAATGAGAAGGCTTCTTCACTTGCAAGCCTGTTATATATTTGAATTTTAGGAGTACTCCTGCGTGTTTTTATGTGGGAGTATGCCATAAAATACATTTTCCATTTTAAATAACATTTATGTCTTTTTAGCTTGTTAAACAATGTTTGACTGCAGGTTAAGTATCTATGCTTTCCACTTGTCAAGGAAACACTATCATGATTGCTCTAATGAAAATATATGTAGCTTACTTCTCTCAACATAAAAGCATCTGCTCTAAAGGCACTGTGCAGTATTTTAGATACACAACTTGGAATTGTTTTTTCCCGGCTGGATCACATTTATGTTATTTGATTTGGAAGACTAAAAAATGCCTTTACAGTTTTTTTTAACAATGCATGTAGAGTGCTGTTTTGGTTTTGTCCCTATATGCTGCTTTACTTTTGATTAGCATCTAGAACTTTGAACTTTCTCTAAGAGGAATGTATTTGGCAATTCAATCATAAATATTTATTTAATAAACTGTTCAACTCATGTTAAAAAATGAATTAATGTGTGCATACACTAACAGACACTCTTAATGTTGGAGTGATTCAGGTTATGCTGTGCTAACTTTGCTTTTTTTCTGATGTATATATGGAAGGTATTACAGCCACAAACTGCCAAAGCCCATCAGAAAATGTCCATGAAGGAGGCACAGTGACTGAAAATTGTGATGGGTCATCTCCAGATGCCATGAGTGCTGCTTCAGAAAATGCCCATGAGACTAGTGAAGAAATGGTAATATTACTGTATTCCATTAGAATACATGATTCCATCAATTAAACCTTAGAACTAAAATGACTCCTTTTAGAGGTGATTTTTCAAGTCATTAGAAAAATGAACACAAAATAATAGTAATGATGATGGATACACATCTTCTGATACCAAAGCTGACTTAAAACTGGTTTCTGCTTCTTTTTTAAAAATACTGCAACCCAGTAGATAGAGAAAAAGGGCTGACTACTATGCAGAGAGCCAAAGTTAGTAGCCTATCCTAGCTTTTTAACCTGGTCTGATTCAGCACTGCAAGTGCTTGGTTGTGCTTATGATATGCATAAAGTTGAATGCAGTTGTAGGTAATGTCAGATATTTGACATTTCAGGTATCACATAGGTCATGTGCTTCTCTGTCAGAGTAAGGAAACTCTATCTCACTTCCCTGACTTTTCTAGCCAGTTCTAAATTGGTGTCAGTGGGGTATAAATACAAGTATCTGTCTTTGGACAGGCTATTGAGCAATCCATTATAAGGCCAATGTTCACAAAAAAAAAAAAAAAAAAGAAGAAGAAAATGAGAAAACTTTGTGCTTCTCTGTGAGCAAGGGTTTTGGATATAAAGGGTTTTTTTCCCTTTGTGATGGAAAAGATTTAGACATATCTTACCAACAATAATCACTGTAAATTCATTTTATAATCTTACATTATTTTATCTGGGTTTTGTTGACAGATGTCTGTTGTGGTTTTCCAAGTATTTGGTGTTAATGGTGAAATTGACATCAGAGGAGAAGACACAGAAATATGCTTACAGGTCCACCAAGTGATACCAAACCAGCTAGGAAATATTGGTGTTCGACAATATCTGTGCAACAGAACTGTTGGTAAGAACTAACAATTCAGTGTGGTGAAATTGGAGCTGGAAACATTTGTTCTAAGTAAATAAAAATGCAGACACAGTTTTATGTTAGACTAGCATCCCTTTTATGCTGGTTTAGAACTCTTCATTGCTATACATTAAAAAGGAAGAATAAATAAATGGAACTGTATATGATCATGTGGGCAAAAGGGTGCATTGCACTGAATTCTGGTCATTAGTCTGCTTTTTTGAAAAATGAAATAAGCTGCATTATGTGCTGGTTTTGGCTGGGTAGAGTTAATTGTCTTCATAGTGACTGGTATGGGCCTATGTTGTTGGATTTTATTTTCCCTATTAAACTTTGTCTTAGGCCACAAGTTTTCTGACTTTTACCCTTTTGATTTTCTCCCCAGTCCCACCGGTGGGGGAGTGAATGAGAGGCTGCATGGGGCCTGGCAGCTGGGGGGGTGGAACCATCGCACACTGCATTGTGTTGTTGTTTTGTGAAGATGGAACTCCCTTATGATTCTAATAGTACTTTGTCCTTTGAAGGAATGTTTCTTTTCAAGATCGGTTTCTCTAGATTAACTGACACACACAGTTTAAACAGACTTATAATATGTGGTTTAAGAAAATTTTAAAAATTTCCTCTGTCAGGAAATATGAGCTTTAAAGACAGACAACTGTTTTTTGGTTGGGTTGGGTTTTTTATTTGTTTCCGTTTTTTGGGGGTTTTTGTTAGTTGGTTGGGCTTTTTAAGCTTAATACAAACAGTGTAGTTTCATGCCAGATATTTGCACAGCTAGATCAACCAGTGTCTTGTCAGAGCTGTTCTTGAGCATGAGTACAATTTATACATTCTTTGCCAGAAAACCGAGTTCTCATGGACGAGGTGTTTTCCTTGGCATGATGTATTGGCATGGCAGGTCATGTCACAGTCTGCTTTGCTGCCCTCTGCCAGCATCCTACATGGATTGCTGGATGTAAGCTCTGTTGCACTGTAGGGTTTTTGGGGCAGATCCCTGATGCACCTGTTTTCTGGTTCAGCTCCTTTCCCAGGAAATAGCTATAGCAGCTGTTGGCTGCCATTTTTTTATTCCAACCTTCTATCAGCATGGCTTTTGTTCAGGAAGTGCTTCAGAGGTGGTACGACCTCTGATGCCCTGGCTAAAGAACCCATTTACTGATAAGCTCAGCCATTGCCAGCAGCTGCTGCCTGAGCAGCTGTTGCATGGCTAAGAGAAGGTGGAGCAGAGAGGACTCATGGCTGACCTTCAGTTCATACAGCAGGCAAATTGATTTCTGGTTATCTGCCATATCCTCTGTAAAAGCTGGAGGGAGTAAATAATATGAACATGCCACCTTCCTGCTCTTGTGTGTATCTACGACTTGAACCTCTGATAATGATAATGCTTCTCAGCTGATAATGAGAGGCTTGTGCACTGTCTAAATATTTTGTGGATAGAAAGGATGGTCGTAATCTCCAAATACTTCCACTTCATATCTCTTCCTTTCTCTTTCTGATGGGTACCTGAATGGGTTAGCCAACAACACATTTTTTTGTTTTTTATGCATTGCTGGTCACTTCTGTTCTGTAATGTATACCTTCTCTCCACTGATCTTTTCTCTGCACTGTGAGAGTTACAGTGTCTGTGACTCACTTCTATACTGTCAGGAATCTTCTGCAGCTGCTGCTGCTCCCCGTGTCCCATATTAATTTCTATTAAAACAGCTTGAAAATCGGATCAAAAGAGACCGTTTAAAAGAGTTAATGGTAACAAAACACAACTAAAAGAACAGGTGAGCAAATGTGTACAATAATATCCCAATAAAACCAACCACCCTCTTCAAGACCTTTAATAAAGCTTTCTCAAATGCTGCATTAACAATTGAAACCAGTAATCTGAGGAACCATGCAACGCAGTGAATACTCAGGTTAAAATTACAGTCTACAAGATGTTCTGAATGAAAATAACCATTTAAAATCTATTATACTGTTAATGCAATAGACATAAAAAGGGTAGAATGTGGCTAAGAGCTGGTCTAAGTTGAGGGCTACATGGCAGCTGTGTAATTCCCTGCAGGGCTGGATGCAGGACTGCAGCTTTATCCAGTTGTGTCTGGAAGCCTAAAGAAGGCAGGATGGAGTATGGCAGAGGTATTGTGGGAGGGCTGTGCTTTTAATGAGATCTTGCCATGCTGAACATGCTGGTGAGAAGGCAACAGCAGTTCACAGCAGCTTCCAAATTTTTTAACACATTTTTACTCCATCTTCATTTGACGCTGCCCCTTTCAGGTATCTGCAGGATAACTAAAATTGACTCAAGGCTGAGACAAAATGTGTGTTCTTTTCCTCTGCTCTTTTTCTGTACTTTGGATCCTTCCAGCAATGATGCAGGCATTCTTTTCAGGTGCAGAAATACTTAGGGTACCTACTGCTTATTTCCTTATCTGTATGTGTGGAATCCTGAGGGAAACAAAGTTTCCTGAACCAGTTGCAGAGATTCATTGAATAGAGTGGTCATTGTTCTTCTGTCTGGAGAGTGTCCCTTCTTCTCCTGGGCTGCCGGTAGTTTGTTCACTTCTGTCTGGACTGAAACTAAAAAGATAGTTGATACTTGCAGCATGGTTTTGGTTGGTTGCTTGGTTTTTGGGGTGTGTTTTTGTGGGGAAGGGGAATATGAGATTTAGCACTTCCTAAACATTGGAAAGATTAAAGGATGGAGTTGCGGCTGTTGGTGTTGTGGAAACCTCTATTCACAGAGGTAATGAAGGGAGAGATTCTGGTTCACAGCAGAGGCTGATGATTCTCATGTTCATCTTGCCATTGGTCTTTGTCGGCCCAGATCGACAGTGCATCCATCTACCCTGACTCTAGTGCCACTAAATAAGTTCACATGTCCTGACTCTGCTGCTGTGCCAGGTCATCCATGAACTGGCACACTATACAGGAAGGGGAACCCAATTAATGTATAAATAGGAAAGCAGATCAATTACGTTGTCAGGCTGCTGTAGCTCTAGGCAGTGCCTGTTGCATGATGAATTGATGTACTTTGGTTGATTTTCCTTGAGTTTCTTTCTTGAGGTATCTTTCAAGTTTCAGTGCTTGTTTTTTCTATAGTTACTGTGATTGTGCTTCTGGTCATAATTTCTGTAGGTCAGCCATCATAGTGATGACATGACTTTACAATCCCATGGGGTAACTATTTTGTACAAGAAATGGATACTGCTCACACCACACCTCCCCCCAAATATGGTTATCTTAAATTTTTTAGTTTACTTTAGTTTAGTTTATTATGGGTTTTAGAAATTTTTAAGTTGAATGTTGCAATTGTCCTTACTGATTAAAGATACTGAAGTTAGCAAGAAAGTGCCAGAGGTTTTTTAATGTTCAAGTCTATTGCCGTTCAAGTAATGCATATGTGGTCACACTCGCTATCTTACTGCATTGCTGTTTATGGTTCCTAAGTCAGGAAGTTCAGCCTTTTCCAAGAAAATACCTGCTCTCCTGAGAGAATGAAGTGACTTTAATTTTTTCTGAATTGAAATTTAAGGACTTAGTGGAAACATATGCAAAATAATTTGTTTTCCATCATCAAGGCATCAAGGAAACACAGGTTTTTTTTGTGGACGGTGGTACTTCTACATTGTCCTTTCTCTTGTCACAGTGAGGTTCTAGCCCTTATACTCTTTATTTTTGTACTTTGAAGTGATATACTTGGAAATTTGCTCTGAAGTTCTGTATTTGCAACACTGCCTTTTATGAGTAACAACTCTATGGTACTTTTTGGAAAATCAGTTGGACAATAGAGGCGGAAATAATTACATCCTAATTGATTTTTTGTATACTGCAAAATTTTAATGCAAATTTGTTTTCTTTTTGCAACAGGTTCTGACTGTAAATCTGTGGCTGGACCTGTTAATTCATCACCTGAGATTAGTCTGAGATGGGAAAGCGGGCCTAGTGCTGTTGTACATTCCCTGCTAGCTGTAAAAAATGGGTTTCTTCAGTGTCATGTGGAGAACTTCAGTGCTGAATTTCTAACATCTTCTCTCACAAACATTCAGCATTTTCTAGAAGATGAAACTGTCGCAGAAGTGATGCCTATGAAGATAAAAGTTTCTAATGCAAGGATTAATTTAAAAGTATGCTAACAATGAAATACTTGGCTTCTCTAAAAAAAATTGTGTTCTTGTTTCTTTGATGATAAACTACTAATCTGGATACAGTTAACTTCAAAGAAACTGCTATCATACTCTGAAAGGTCTTTAGATAACACTAAAACAATTTTAAAATCCATAGATCTGGTTAGCTCTGTGGTTTGCCTGCAGGGGAATTATCTTCATGACCAAGCTATTTGTATGAATTAATTTTTTATACTTTTTTCTCCTCTCCCAAATCTTTCTTGTAGAGTTACAGTCTCTAGGAATTTTATATGTAAGACAGAGCAAGCTTCTAGAGGCACAGTGTGGGTTTTTCTAGTTGGGCTTTCTTGCTTAGCAAAGGATATGGTTTCTAATTACAAACCATGGATTTTAAAGGTTATTTCTCTCTCTCCTAGTTGGAGGATAGTTCTTGCAATGAAAGTTCTGTACAAAATAAGGAAAAAGGTTATGGAATTCCAGTACAAACCACTTGAACACTGTTTCTTACAACCCAAATTTCATGTTCTGTTCTACCTAGAAACAGATACTAAACAATACAACCATTTTCCAGCACCATATCTTAAAATAATAATATTAAAAGGACTGTCGTGGTTTCATTGTGAACCAGACAGAAAAAAAAACTATCAATTTGGGTTGCCAAAAGAAAAGGAATTTTGTAATCAAGAGCAAAGCAGGTTTAAACTTGAAAAGAACAGACTTTTATTAACTAATACAAAAAGGAAAGAAGGAGAAG
>WAAG01019100.1:2475-13644 GCA_013390105.1 Tichodroma muraria | reverse complement strand
CCAGGTGAGAGTGGGACAAGCCTGGAATCTGGATTCTCCACACGTTGCCAGCTGGTGCGTGGGGCCTTGTACAACAGCACCTGGCACACTGGAGGTTATGGATCAGCCCAAGATTAACTCACAGTGACTAACAACATTTTCGCTCAGGTGAAAGCAAACCCTGAACCAGACCAGTTTTAAAATCAGCAAACCTGCCTTTCACATGTGGAAATCATATTTGGAAGTTATCCATCCAGCAAGCATACATACGTTCACCCAGTTAAGATAATGCAGTAGTAGATGGGAGAGTATGTTGGATCCTGAAATCAGGAACGTAAATGGAAATTTGTCCCCTTGTCCATGGCATGTCAGTTTTAGACTGTGTAGGATAGAAAAGGAAAAGCTGTGGTGCTCTGCTAGCTCTCCTCCTCTTCTAAAAGCTCCACACTCTGTTGCACATTGGTGCATCTTTTTCCTTCAAGACAGTTTGCACAGAAAGCCAGATTGAGCAGATTTGATGGTAACAGCCAAGGATTTCTGAGCTGATAAGCAGAGGCCCCCATGGATTTTGCGCTCTGACTTCCTTCACAACCAGTTACTGTGCCAGCCCATCTTGGACATCTTACAGTCCTTATTCCTACAGCTCTTCAAACAAGGAATAGCAGGAATTGGGACAGTGCTTATGTGGCAGGCTTGGTGTATGTGTGAATTACAAATCTACTGCTTGGAAAAGAAACTAAGGACAATTTTTATCCCTTCATAGCTGGTGATTAGTTAGATAGTTAAGAACCCTATGTTGAAACATTTTGTTCTTAGAACAACCTCATCTGAGTTTCCCCCTTGTAAGTCCGAGAAACTCCGTGTTTTAAAGGTGACTTTTTGAGAGACCAGAATGCTATTTGGCCTTTATAACAAAGTCATTCTCTAATTTTTGTGAGGACACACACTGTAAATCAATAAATCTGGAGCATTTACTAGCATGTGGTACCAGGACAAGAAAATTTCATGTTTGTCATTGTGGTTGTTGGCTGTAAAATGCAGTTTGGATTCTCTATTGTCTTCTGTTTTCTGGTTTGTTTTTTTTTCCCAATTGCATTTGTGGAAAAGAAGTGTGGAAATGTGACCACAGCTAAGTGGGAAGAATTTTACTTTCACTTTCTCCTATTTACAGAACCTTAAAAAATGGAGAAGGCAGTAAGTCCAATTCCTACAATTTAATACTGCTCCCCCAAACAAGAAGTACCACACAAAGAAGCATCCTTTTATGCCTCTTTCCTTCCTCCCTGTGAGAGATGATGTATTTTCCTACCAAATGTCATTCTCTGAGGTTGGTCATTCTGTTTCCTGTCAGACAGCTGGCCAGTGACATGCTGCAAGTCAGACTTGTCGTTAGGTCCTGCCTTGAGACCCTGTACTGACAGTCGAAGAAATGCCCCCACCCCTCACCTCTGGTTTTGGCTTGTGGTGCTGGGTACTCCTGTCTCCTTGGCTATCTCCTGCTAGGGGATCCAGCCTCCTGCAGCTGCTGCTTTCACCCCTCATTGCCCATTAGGACTGTTTTTAGTGTGACAGTCTTTGGATTGAGTGAAAAGAATCACATTTACGAGGAAAATAACTGGAGACAACACTCCTTTGCTGTCAACATTTAGTGCCAAGGTATCTGAAACAGGGAACTTTAATTCCTTTACAAAAAGATGTGCTGTAGCTATGGTGAGGCTAATCTATAACTCTCACGATCTTATGTAATTTGCTACTCCAAGTTAATTTTAATTCATCAAAATAAAACCCTTTAAAGTAAAATATTAGCTTGAACCCAGGAAAAGAAAAAAAAAGCAAAAATCTTTGCAATTGGAGGGCAATTCATCATACCATAGTGCAAACTTATATAAATTCAAAAGTTAGCTATAAACAAGTACCCACAGCAATAGTGCCATGCATAAAGGGGCAGGCAACAGGAGGCCTGCTTTCTAATAAGCCCTCAAAGGAACCTGCCACACAGAAGTGGCACTTATCCTAATTTAAAGCTCTCACAGTTACTTTACCATGGCAAAATTTATAAACTAATAACTTTAGTAAACAGACTGGCACTCCAAACAAAAACCCACACAGCAGTTCAGGCTCACAGAGAAAACAGCTTTCTTAGAAAGGTACTGTTTTCAACAGTGAGATAGAACATTTGTCTGTGGGCTACTCTCACAGTCCCTTATGTTCAGTAACAATTCTACACCATTCCATTATATCCGTACTATCACCACTTCACTGTGGTCTGTAGCCTATTGCCCCCACAAATCTTTTTAGCATCCTAAGGCATATTACACACTTGTGTATTTGTGTCCTGGTCAGCTCAAACAAAGAAATACTTCCGTATTTGAAAGAGCCTACTCCGGGTCTGTGACCTCCCTTAAAGCATGATTAAATAGTCAGGGCAATTTGCTTTCAAATTGTCAGTTTAAAAACATATTTAATATTCGCAATTAAAGCTCACATTCTTTTTCATCTCTATTAGTTATGGTTCTCAATAATTGATAAAAATTACAAAAATTGTACTGTTTTTCATTTATATACACGAAGAAAAAAGAAAATCAGAAAGCAATAAGGGCTAAGCAGGAAATTACAGAAATCGCTGTAGTACATGCATATTAGATTTTTTTTTTTGTTGTATCCTAAACCCACACCACTTTGTACAAAGTTCCTTTTCAAATCAAAGCGATACTAAACTAAGACAACTGCAGGCAAAATTTCTAAGACACGACACAGTTTGTGTCAGAATGCTCATCACTTCAGGCTGACCTGTCAAAGTGTCTCGGGAAACATGGTGAAAAGACAAATCTGCAAGTTCACAAGGAACTTTGAATGATAAGAACTATGTGTTGCTCACAAACCATGGAATGCTGTGCCGCGTCAGCTGAGCTGAACTGGCGCCTACAGCAGATGTCCACCCCTTCCTACTGCTTCTAGGCACACCTGCTCAGGCTGTGCTCCTAAGAGCATTGAGGGGAAGCCAGAATCAAGAAGCTCTTAAGAGAAGAAAGCAAAAACAATAAAAAGTTTGTGCTTAGATGAGTGATGTGGAATTGAAAGATCACAATTTAGTACTATACACAGACACCTGCTGTCAGCAATAGTGCAGTGTCATAAATTTGATATGGGTGAAGTTAGCAAGACGACATTTTTGGACCTTGACAAGCAATTTCTGTCACCTGCATTTTCAGGAGATTCTCAGCACCTTACAAAATCCACCCCTGCATCTAATCCACTTCTTTGGAGGACTCAGTATTGTCTCAAGAAGCCTCTTTTTAGGCATTAGGAGTTAAGATTTTGGACACAGGGCTTGTTTTTCCAGAAACAAATGCATTGTCAAGGCAATCTACAAACTCACCAGAGAGTAATTTGTAAGGATTTTTGAAATACCTCTTTTCACAGATATATTTCCATATTAAGTTCTGCACAAGAGTCCGACATCTGCAGAGACAATTCTCTGCTAAATTGTATGCATTTTCAGATTAATTCCTACATGTTCACTGTGTATTATTGTAAATCCATGCAGCCTAAACTTTGAAATCATGGGCTACCATAGTCCTCAGGGCATGATAGAGCATTCCTAACACTGCCCGAACTTATGCCAGATCATAATAGCCTCATGGGATTGTTATATCAATTAAAAATCCCTGGAATTCATTGGAGTCTGAGACATGCCTGTGAGGACCAAAAGGGAGTGATACAGAACCAGCCTGCAAAATAAACAGGATTTGCTGCGTACTGAGGGAATCCTTGGCTGTCTGACTAAGGTACCTTTTATACTGGCAGGGGATGCAAATTGGAGCCTGAGGATCTGCACTTTCATTTTCAAAGCTCTTTGCAAACATCAACCACTTCACCTTCACACCATTGCTTCAAGGGAAGTAAATATGTACACTTCCAGCATCTTCTGTTTTCTGGAGGTGCAAAGAAGCACAGGGCATTTTTACAGTCTCCGTTCAGGCACAAAAGGGAGCTTTTGACAACCTCTTCCTTCGTGGGCAAATGAATTTCTCAAGGCCACGGAGGGAATTGGTGGCAGAACAGGGTTTTCTGGAAAGCTTCTGCTATCCAGCCTAGTACTGAGTCGACCCAGCCAACCTGCAACACACCAAAGCAACTTGCAGAATTCTAGCCACACACTGCATCAAAGTAGAGGACAGATTACTGCATGTCACCCTCCATAATCTCTCCTGTAAGAGGAATTACACACACTTTCTGGGGACCTCCTCCTTTGCTTCCCCCCCCACCCTCCCCCCAAATGGTGGCAAGGTTACAGACAAGTTGTTTTCTCAAGGCTGAGATTAAAAATGGCTCTGTGTTTTGCTAAACATTCCTCGGAAGCACGGGCGACGCGCGCGCGCGCGCGTGTGTGTGTGTGTGTGTGTGTGTGTGTCTGAAAAGGACCCCAATGAAAGGAAGGCATGAGAGATGCTAAACAATGCTGTGCAAAGTTGCAGACTGTTCGGCTACAGGCCAGAAAATGAATCCAATTTTTCATTCTGTCATTATAAATATTTCAGTGCAAATGGTACTGATTTTCTGCAACTGTGGTTAAGCAAAGGGCCTCCGAGTGAATATTTAAGGGGGGGAAAAAAAAAGAGAAGAAGAAAAAGAGGAAAAGGAAAAAAAAGAAAAATAAGAGGGAGGGGGAAAATTAAGGCTAGCAACCAATTAATTTCAAACTTTCAGTGTAAAAGATTCTGGGAAAAATTCTACAGTGATGCAGCGTGTGACTCGAAGGAGGGGAAAAAAACATTTACTCTGCTCTTCTTCTGACAGTTTCTCATAAAATATCTGCAGTCCATCTATCTTTTAGTACTCCAGGCTCCTCTGGAGAGCAGAAAATAGTAGTTTAAAGCTCACTTCAGTGCCAGTCTGCGGGAGATTGCTTTCCACAGGACCCCTGCTGATGGAGGCCTAGGGGAAGAGGCCCAGGAGTTATTCAATCAGTCCAAGGCTCTGGGGCGGCCAGGGCTCCTTTGAGGGCTGATTATAAAGCTGCCCTCCTGTTGCCTGCCTCTGAACAGAACGAAATGAGCAGCCTCTTGCTGAGCAGATTCTGCAAGAAGGAATTTCACCTGTCATGGAGTTTGTCAGAATTTCAAGATTTATCTTGGTGCAAAATTAATAAAATACCAACTAGGATTTCAGCCTGACTACTCAGCTGTGTCATCTCGAAGTGATCTTTCACCTAAGAAAACCTGGACACAGAGCTACTGAAGTCATTCTTGCCCTACTTTTGTTCAAGAGCTTTGGTGGATGCTACAACTGAATAATAAAATGATTAGAGGTGGATTTCCTGACAATTACACCCAACGTCAAGTGCTGGGTGGGTGCTACCGTCCTAGCGCATGACCTTCCACCTTACTTCTGCGGTTACTAAATCTCCCTGGAATGAGCTAGAAATCTGAAATAGAAAAAGATCATTTCTGCAGTTTATAACCTAGCAGGTCCCTTATGGCAGCACATCTGTTAAGTTCATACACTGGTATTCCAGGTCTCGGTTTGATTTATAAGTTTTAAAAGAATACAAACAACAGACTACATGAGATTACATCCAGTGAAACACTGCAAATTAATATTACCGTGACAGTCAAGTACATGGTCTTTTAACCATATTCTGAGTTTAATGTTGTGGTAAAGTGCCAGGTTGATAAAGCATCATCTAAATCTCTGTGAGCTGAATGCAATTCTTTCGAAGCTAGACAGTCTCACCAGTTTTCTGACAGTGCCTTACAGCAATAATAATAATAAAAAATCTTCATACACTACCAGTTTAGTTAAGACTGTACTAGCTTACAGCACTTGGTCACATGAATTTCAAGTCTCAGGCAGCAAAGAAGCAACTTGCAGCCTGCAAGAGAGCTTTTCAGCTAAAAGAGTAGATCAACTTGGAGAAAATAAAATTCAGCTGATGGGTAAATAAACATTATTCAATTTACAATGCTGTTGATTCAGATCTTGACATGGAGAGACAGAGCTTCACTGTACCAAGAAACAGTTAAATATGCCTAGATTGGGAAGAAAGATGCATTTGCCATCAACAGCTCTTACCCTGAGCTGTGACAATTTCTCTGTACTGTTCAAAGCTGTTTGCTGTTTGAAGCAACAAATCTACCTTTCTGTCTATTTTCTCCCCAGAATTTCCTAACAAGAGCTTAAAACAAATGGTAACATATCCTTTACTTGCCTCCTCACCCTTAAAAGACAATTCAGCATTAGTACACATCATAAAGCCACCTTTACCAGGCACTAGTTGTGTGACAGTTTTAACACCAAGAGATCTCACAGTAAAAGGGGAGAGAGAAAGCACGCAAGTGAATGCACAGATGGTGGGAGGGGACACAGGGTGCTCTCAGCAGGTTACAGTAGAGATGCATTAACTCCACAGAGGGATAAGGGCTTCCCACCAGTTCAGTCATGAATTATAACTGAGCATGGGAGTGAGTTCTTAGTGCCTGTCTCACAGCAAATATACTGTTCCATTTTCCTGCACAATCACCTTTCACCTTTTCAAATGCAAAGCCAAGCAAAATGCACCACTAATATTTAACAATATCACAGGTTCTTTATCTTACCCAGCACACATCTACACACAGGAAGTATGGGGGGAGGCAGAGTATTCACTGACGCAGCGTATCCCCGAGCAAACTTACACACCCATGATCCGTGACTGTGCCTAGCGATTCTCTTGCAAAATGAGACTGTAACAACACAGAAAAACAACTAAAGCTGCATGTAGAAATGTGTGTAACTCAGCAGTATTGGTTCGTGAGAACTGAATCATCTCTTTCTCTCTCTCTTTGTTAACCGGGTGGAGGACACCAAATTCAGCTTTGAACAACACATAGGAAGCTCAACTTAAAAAGGAAAATCACAAGAGCCTGCAAAATTTCACTCTTTTCCCATCCAAAATGTTTACGCCTTGGTTTGATCAAAGCATGGTGAAACCGACTCCAATAACAGGTGGAAATACTAAACCTAAAAGCTGTTCCTTCTGCTTGGGGGACATACACATTTTTCCAGTTGTGTAGCCACTGTGCCAAAGAGTCATTTTCACTCGTGTTTAGTATGGAGTGGCCCAATGATGCTCTTACCCTGCCCCCAACAGTAAAAAACNGGAAAAAAAAAAAAAGGCACCACTTTTGAGCCAAGTTTGCTGTTTACTGGAGTGTCTCTTTATGAATCACTGACCACACCTTGTTTTCCCAAACTATCTGCACCTCCTCCCTAGGGGAATTCATCCCCTCCCAACTTTCCTCCTACTCAATGAACCTATCAATGGAGAAAACTTGTTATTTTTGGCAGCTGAAAATTTGACCAGTTTTGAAGGATTCATTTACCATGCCTTTCACTTTTGTTTAGATCCTCAGTGTTCTTGTTCTAAGTGACAGCATGGCAAGCATGTATTCATCTTGCCTACCACATCTCAGCCTTTCACAGACGGCTGCTCTCTCCCCAACAATGGAGCCTTACTCCTTTATAGCTTGAGAGCAGAGACTCTCACTAGCTGTAGACTTGCTGCAAATATCACAATAAAGGACACAAATGTGAATATCTCGTAAAATACGGGTTGGCTCTGGAGGTACCTTGCTTTAGAAAACTTAGTCAAGAGCAAACAGTATATCTTTCTCCAAAACGCACAGCAGCCACATAGTTGAAAAAGCTTTTCCAAGTGATCTAACATGTCAATGGAATCAGGATGCTTGTGAATTTTACACTTTTCTCCACTTTAGGTCCCTGATCGATATTTTAGCTTCTTTCACACTTAATATACTCAATACTGGTTTGGAAGCATGTCTTGTGGAACTTAAAAAAAATAAAATCCCTGAAGCTTGAGGAGGTGCTCTGCAGTGGAAGAAGGTAGGGTTTGAACTACAGATCCTAAGAGGCTGCAGTTTTGCTGCTCCCAATCCCCTGTACCTTCGCTTTGGTACAGCAAAAACATGGAGGAGTGAGGATGCTGGGAGCAACAACCTTGTGCCAGTGCTGCGGAGGGAAGTGGGAGCTGACCTCGAGCTGCAGACTTCCAGTGATAGCTGTGTGCCACCACTCGATGGGAAATGACAGGACCAGTGGAGAGTGGAGCCAGGAATAAGGAGCTTATTCATGGAGATGGAGTAAGGGGGGCCAGCAGCGGGGTAGGGGGAAGGGAAATCAGATTTGCAGAACTGGCCACGAAGCTCCTCAATACACCATAGCTGGATGCTTCATAAAGTCACACTGATGGCAGTCCCGGAGATGGCCATCTGTTGTCAGCTCTGGGCCAGATGAAAGATAATATAATGGCAGCTACTGGTAGCTAACAGCAGGGCAGTTGTAGGAAGGAATGTGTCCTAGAATGAAGAAGTGGTGCTTCCTGTTTAGCACAGAAAATCAGTCATCGATATCAACTACATTAGCAAGAAATTAATGGATGGACAATTAACAGAACTGAACTGATCTAGCAGTGAAATTATTCATATGCAAACAGAGTACTTATTTCTTCTGCTTACTCCAGGTGTATGTGCCAACTGATCTGACTAACGGCAAGGTGTAGGCTGAAACATTCAGGGCACAGATGATAAAACCTCATTTTCTGCAAAGGGCAGAATTCCATTTCTAATGATTATCTATGGGTCAGGGAATACATTTACTGCTTTCCCTGCCCTCAGTCTATGACAGGACTCTCATGTTTGCTGAGGTTTCTATAAGGACTGAGGGTAGAAACTGGCCTTTATGTAATAACTGAATATCCCCTTATTATTACCATGATTTATTTTTACAAGTGCCTTATCATTATTACCAGCATCACTCAGAAGAAAAAATATTTGCCTTCCCAAGCACTATTATTTCTGTCTTGTTTCTTTTTTTGTCCCATAATCTTATCTCTGCTTCTCTTCTACTCCTCTGTTTTTTGTTGTCTCCTGCCTTTCTGTGCCTTTTTCTTTCTGCAGTAACTTTTGATATGCTTCTTTAGGCTGAAATCTCTCATACCTCACTGTTCTATTTGCTAAAAAAAACTCAGAAATTATGATTTTAATGTTGACATGTAACATCAGTGATTCATTTCAGAGACATTTGCTTCTTTCAGACTGGAAACCATGAATTTCATTTAACATTTTTGCATGTCATAAGGATTTGCAGTCATAAGGATTACACATTGTATTATATTACCTGATTCTGCAGAATCTATTTAATATAGACCATATGAGTCAATTTGAAGATGCATGGGTTATTATTTTTTAATAGGTGCTTATATTTCACAAAAAGAATCCTGCCATACAAGTGTATAAACACGAAGAAGTAGGCAAAATAGGGACATATATGCAAGCACACACACTTTTGGGTATGACTCTATCCTCTAGAAAGAGAAGGAATAAAAATTTTTGCATATTTTTGAGTAGGTACTTCACGAATGTCTTTCCAGGACACTTTTAATTTCTTTACCACTTCATTGTTCCTTAAGTCTGAATTTCTTTTCAAGATTAAAATGTGTATTTAAATGTAATATATATCACTTAGGTTCTGTATTGTCTTTGCCAATTAATTCTGTATTTTCATCAATAATGTTACTCAAGCATCTGAAAAAACAAACCTATAATTGTGATTCAATTGCTCCAGAAATTTAAGGAATATTCTTACAGGGAACGCATAAGGGATGTTGTGAACACATTGTTTCCTGCTTATTTACAGGAAAAAGTGTGGAAAATTTCACAAGCTGACTATGGTATGTAGAGTTACTCATATACGAAGTATATGGAGACAAGACACATTAATACTAAGCTCATCTTTGACAATCACTGTTTAGTGAAATCAAAATGGTCCCTGAAAAATTCTGGCACTTTGGTCTTGGTGGGCTTTGCAATGTGCTATAAATATTCATGAACTAATGAAGTACCCACAGGGAGTGTTTACATTTNAATAGGCCAATCAAAGGCGGGTGAACTCACAAGCTCCAAACCTGGAAATTTCTTATTTAGAAAAGAATTACCGCATGAAAACCTAATGTGGCCATAACACTCCTCAATCCCCAGGAGGGAAGGGGCACTGGAAGGGAATTCAAAGAATTTCTTTTTGTATTTAAACTTTGTTTGACATTGAAGGGAAAGACTTGCAGGGGAAACACTTAGAAGCTATGTCCTTAAAGAGCTAATGCATGAGTGCCTCCACCATGCTTCTCTTGATTGCCTTTTTGAGAAAATTTGCAAAGAGAATAATTCTTCTAGGGTGAAAAAGTCTAAAATCTCAGGAACACAAGTCTGAATTTTTTAAATCTTGAAAGACATGGAAAGATACTCATATGTGTGCATATACTGGTGCACACATATGTGTCTAAAACAGAGTGCACAATAGGGGCTCAGGAAAAAAAGCAAACCTGCAATGTATGCAGCTCAGCCTAGTCCCCTTAAACACAAGCATTAATTATGATTCTACTATCTCTGGAATATATTATTATTATCATTATCCTCACTCACAATGGAGAGCGTGCATGGTTATGTGGAGCAAGTTAGTACCTGACCTTACAAATAAATCCAGCTCTTCTGACTTCTAGGCATTTGCTCTGAGAAAAGCAACATGACTGCCTGCTAAGGACTAGAGCCAACATTAATGAATGTGATGCCTGTACTTAGGCATCAAAAATGTTTTGTTGAAACTTTAAACGAGGCTATGGCTGCTCAGCACCTATGCTTTTATCAAGGTTCCTAACTTCAGGCATTTTTGACCTGATTTCCTGATGTATTCAGGACCAGCATCTTGCCCTGGCATTTTCTGCAGCTGGAGGTGCTCAGCACCCTCTCAGAAATAGGCCACTGAGTTTGAAAATGCTGGCCTAAAGCTTTGACTGTTAATTGGATTCCAGGTAGGCTTCTTTTTAGGAAGAGCTGACAAAGTTATTCCCTGCTGGCTCCTGGCCTTTGGGGCCTAGAAAGCCAGCATCTATGTTCCACTCCTCACCCTAAGAGCTTGGGGACCTAGAAATGCCAAAACTAATCTCCAATTTCACTTAAAAAAATGTTTTAGGCCTTTTCTTTGTGAAGAAAACATCCTGCAGGTTTGAAAGTTTTGTGCCTGCTTTTGTGTAAAGAGCATAAATTATTCACGGTCTCCCCTGCTGTTGGGACCTACATGGTACACAGACTCAACTACTGTGGGGGCCTTGGCAAAACAATCCTAGATGGAGGTAGC
>WAAG01019095.1:3548-21523 GCA_013390105.1 Tichodroma muraria | reverse complement strand
GTCCAAATATGAATCAACTGATTAATTTGTGAAATATATTATCGCTCCTTGCAAATTGAATCATGTAATAATTTTAACTGCTTTTGATTTTTTCTCAGCTGGACCACAATATCAATATCAATATCAATATCAGCAACTCCTCAACTCTCTGCTTTCTCCACCCAGACAAACATCTAGACTTCCCTATCATTACACCCTTCCTTCCACCACTGTGGTACAGACTGCAAGGAAAATGATAATAGCAGCCCTCTTTTGGGAGCCAAACTCAGGAAACTAACTCAATCTCACCAACAAAGTGCACAAGAACAGCCATATGTATTACTGCATCATGATCTGAAAAAAAGCTCTCTGGGCTGAGGAGGGAAGCTTGTGAGCTGGCTGATCAGCATCATGGGACACAAAGACACAGAGTGTCATCTGCTCCTAAACAGATGACGAGATAAAACAAGAAAGACAAGAAAGACCCTAGAGCAGGAAATACACTCCAATGCTGAAAATTATTTTTGAAAGGAGAATTTTAAAATTTTCAAAGGGAAAGAAGAATTATGGTTTCCTAGCCATCTTTTCAAACACCCACCCCATTAGGGGGACATTTGCCTAATTGGATTCACTTATTTCTCTAACCATCCATGACTAGCAACATGTTTAGTTCTCCTGTGCGTGACATCAGATAGATTCTGGGTATTCACAATTTAAAGCACTGCAAGTTTCTTACAGCCATGATTTTGCATTCATGTTTATAACTATGTCTTTTCCAGAACAGTGTCTTCCTGTCTTTGTGAACAGGCACCAAACTGAGCATCTTTCCCAACACATACATGACTTGAGTTTCCTTTGGTCGCTGAGTCCTTAGCCTGGCTATGCACTGACAAAGATCACTGACTTTCAAACTGTGCTAGAGCTTGAAGCATAAATTTAAAAGCTTTAATCATAGAATGGTTTAGATGGGAAGGAATTTTAAAGATCATCCAGTTCCAACCTCTTGCCCTGGTCAGGGACACCTTCTGCTAGATCAGGTTCCCCTAGAGTACCCCCTGTCCTCTCACTCCACCCCCTAACAAAGAGTTCCTATCCCTCTTTCCTATAATATGCCCTTTAAGGCTAAGGGCAACATACACTTCATAACATACTGGAGCAGCTGCAACACAGGACTAAAATAGTTTATTCCTGTCAGGCTGTAGATGGCTGAAGTTGCCAACAGCATTTGCTACAGCATCTTAATGAAGTAGATCTAAGCAAGGAATACAGAGATGGTTTTGTTTTAACTGTGGAACTCAAAAGATTTTGCCCGATGTGATGCGTCTTGTCGCCAAATCAGGACATGTGCATATACAAAAGTCACGATGAACAAAATGCCTTCACAAATGGCTGCTAAATTCTTGCCATGTTTGTCAGATCTGCTGGCCTCTTTCAAGAATTCAGCTACGCCCTCACCGTGTTTACGAAACTGAGCAGTCACATAACTCATGCTACATAACAGAGGTGGAGATACAGAAAACAACAAACCATAGAAGAATAATTAGCTTTCATTAAACCTTACTTCTCTTCCCTGTTCTAGATCAGTTTTTTTTAACCCAAGCCATCAGCACAGCACATAACCCGGGATTATCTCATTGAAAATTCCTAAATCCTGGTCATATTTGAGTTCATGCAGTTGGTATACTAAAAGCCCCTCAAAGGCCACTGGTCCAGCTCACGTCCCTGGTGCAGGTGGCCTTGTGGCCCACACTGGAGGAGGTTTCAGCTGCATATATCAGGGGCCATGAAGGAAAGAAAGCCCTAACAAGCCCTGGTTACACAGTGCTGCTTCTCTGAGGCAACAGGAGTGGAACACAGGCAGCGGCATGTATGACTGTTTCCTTCCATCCTTACAGGAAAGATGTTTTAGGAAACTTGATTCTGAAACAATGAGACTTGCAGACTTGAGCCTGAAAGAAAGATTTTCAAGAATAAAGGAACCTTCTCCCTTTCTTTACTGTCTAGATAATGTCAGTACTGGGAACGCCACAAACACTGCTCTGTTATTGAATATGAAGGCATTCCAACTCTGTTTTACTTGTTGTGAATGCAGCAGTTTGTGACAATTTTTCCTTGAAGCAGAAAATGCAAATGGGAACAACAGCCTTAAATAGGAAATGTTTAGATAATATGGCAAATGGCATCAGTACTTGAGCAACTAAAATATATACTCCCATGCTCCTGTTTTATAGAATAACAGACCTCTAATATATGTCAGGAGTACCAAAATCACATTCACCTAGACTTGGAAGAAAGCAGTTCAGTCAAACAGTATAAACTGAATGCGGCACTTACGTGTTTAAGAACAGCTTCAGTCAGTTTTCTCTTTCCTTTCTCTCTGAAGAGCAAAGACAAGCAGAACTTAGTATCATCAGGAATAACATACAAAACCAGCATAAAGTTATCATCTTAAAATTTAATTATTTTGTTCATGAAACAAAAAGAAAGAAAAAATCGGACATCAGAGCTTTTTCAAAAGGAACAAACATTTCATTACTAAAAATGTCACTTTGCCAAAAAGAGAGGAAAGGTATTCCAGATTCTCTTTTCAGTAAGTTAAATATTCACATTAAATAAAAACAACTTAAAATATTCAAAACAAAGTTTCATGGTAAAATGAAGAGATAGAAGAAACAGGTTTCAAAAGACATGTAGTGAACCATGAAACATGAATGTCAGCAGTTAAATACAAAGACAAGTTTATACAATTAGCATAAAATTGAAATAATTTTAGAGGAATCAAGAGCTGCTATCAGCAAGACCTACTTTACTTTCCTTGGAAAAATTTATACTATAGCCTGCCTTAAAAGGCTTTTTCTTAAAAAAAAAAACCAAAACAAAAACAATTTTTTACTGTAATTTATGAGCCTGTGTAGAGGTCTATACCATCTACTGCTACGACCAGACTCCTTTCAGCATTTATACCAGGCTAGATATTTCTAGCTCATACTTTAGGAAGAAAAACTGTGGTAAATATCTCACCAGACACCAAAAAACTCAACTTACTAGAATTCAGTGAAGATATTATAGTCTAATAAAACAGGAGTTAAAGGAAAAAAATGTTAAGGGTTTTGCTACAGGATTTATTTCTTTTTTTAAAGGGGTGCATGAAAAACAATATCTCTGTTTCAGATAAAATACAGTATTACTAAGAAAATCCTTTTAAGAGACACAAATTATTTCATTAATCAATAAACTGCATTTTCTTTTATGGAGCTAATCTTAGGTGGCATCCATGTCATAAAATAACAGATACTTTATAAACAACTTTTTGTCTAACGTCCCTTCAAATGCAGATCAGTATGCAGAAAAAGTGATCTAAAAATCGTATTTCCTTTTATGAACTGTTATGAAAAAAGGTGTAGTAGACTTTGGACATAGAAAGTCATTTGGATAGTTACTGAAAGATAAAAACCAATAAAACAAACTACAAAAATATGTGGGGAGAATCTGAAAAGGAAATATACCCAGCTGGTACTTATAGTGGGAGAAATGGGCTGAGCTTTAAAGGAGATGGGCACTCAGATGCCATAAACCTTGGTGCCAAAGTATGAAAGCCAGCGCTGAAAGTCGTGTAAGCATACTGCAATTATTGCTGCTACTGGAGGGAACAAGAGGCACCAACAGAAAGAGGACATTTACTGCAGGAAAAGCTCAGGGTAGCAAAGCTCAGGTAGTTTGCAGAAGTTTTTCAGAATCACCTGCAGAAACTCCTTTCTGAAGCACTATTTGTTATCAAGCAGCTGTTTTTAGAGGAATCTAGTTTGCTTCCTTGGGAAGAAACACTTAGGCTGCAGTATCTTAATGTCCCTCCTGTCCTGCAAGGCAGACAGCATCAGAAAACAGCATCCAAGAGGGAGCCAGCAGAGATTCTGGAGCCTCTTTGGACTCTTGCTTATTCTGAATATATCTTTAGAATTGGGAACACTACTGCCACTTTAAAAAAAAAAAAAAAAAAACACGAACAAAAAACCTAACCAAACAAAACCCAAAGAAAACTGATATAGTTTTTACAATTTTTATAGTATAAAATTTATATAATTTGTGAACAAAGATCATAAATCCTTAACACAGGCCTTAACTATATTTTTAGCAAGTTCTTTATACTTAATTCTCTTAAAAAAAAAAAAAAGATTGTATTGGCTAACTATACCATATCAGATTGTTTGTGGCCCTAAAACTTCACTTGCTGATAAAATATTACAGGAAACTTTGCTGGTGAAACTAGCCCCTTCTGACAGCTCAAGATGAAAACAATGGGAGAAAATCAGGTGTTACATGTTCGACTTTAACTTAAAAGCACATACAAATGTAAACATTTATATCCTCACAGTGAGAAGAAACTTAAAGATGAGAGCTCATAGTTCAGTAGATGCCACGACAGAAACCAGAGATGAAACCCTGCCCTTCAGTTTGATTTCCAAATGAGTAAAAAACATGAGATACTTATGACAAATACTCTTCTATTGCATGCTGTTAGATGGAGCCACAACACCAACACACTCAAACACACTCCTTGGATACGTGTTCTTAGCCTCAGAAACATTGCACCTGAAATACAGTCATTACAGAATATTGCTAGATTCTGGTGATTTGTAAAAGCAAAAGAGGCAACACAATTTCTAGAGATATTTTCATGCTTATACCAATTTTACAGCAGTAACTGAACAAACGTGAATCAAAGCATAGTTTGGCAATCCTGCCCATCACCTTTCTTTTTTCTTTTCAAAGTGCTGTCTTTGTCCATCTGCTTCACCATCCATGGACAGTGGCTTGGTCCTCTGATTGCAAAGGGTGTCCCTGGGGGACAGAGCAGTAAGGTTTTAACTGCACCATGAAGATCTGGTTTTTAGCAAATAAAAATCCATTTGTCTTTCCTTTGCTTCTCTGGACTTCTGGAGAGCTATGATGTTTCTGGCAAGGTTGAAAACTCATAGGTAAAAGTGGAAAAAATTAGGGTAAGGCAGTAAAAGAGCTACAAGGATCTTATTTCAGAAGAGAAATTGGAGGAAACTGAGAAGAACATTTACCTTCATAGCTCAGAGACAGCTCATCAGCTGTGCACATCACAGATTTTATTGAAGTTTGAACAGTTTCACCTGGGTTTACAACTTCCAGCCTTCTTTGTGATGATCTATAAGTCACATTTTTCTTCAGGTCAAACCACAGACCATGCATGTCTTTTAAAGTTCCTGTTCTTTAGAAATAAGCCATAAGGCAACCTTTTCTCTTACCACAGCATCTCCAGATCAGAAAAATGCCCACACTATCTGCAGAGACTTCCTGGTAGAAGCTATGAACAGTAAAGAGAGAGTAAAAGACCTGCTAGGACAACCATTGCAGGCTGGGCAAAACAAAGATAGGTGCTACCGGAGAAGTGAGTCTCAGATTACGACTATTACTCACTCAATAGGAAAACCAGCCTTATTGCTAAATGATTTTGACTTTTTACAGATGAGTTGGCTTTACCTGTGAAACAACGAAGCCTGGATTTTTTTTTCTAATCTAGTCCACACATAGAAGAGCTGGTAACAACAAATCAGGAATCTCATTTTCACAAAATATCAGTGAAATGTTCAGATCATAAGATTAGTAAGATTGAAAAAAAAATTGCCAGATATTCATAAATCTAGTCATGCCCCTGCCTCAAGGATTGAACCAAGTGGAAAACACAAGCTCTAGTACAAAGTGTAATTATTTCATGTCTGTTCTAACAGGAAGTTGCTTTTATTTCATCTAAAGAAGGCAGCTTTGATGAAGAGTAATTTTGGCAACAGGAAGCTACAGGGCCCTGTTCTGACATGGTAATATCAGTGAGATAACTAGGTTTTCTCTGTTAGCACTGCAGTTCTTGGGCAGGCGGGAGGCACGTTTTGGTATGATGTGATTAAAGAAATGTGCAGTAGTCTAAGGAGTACCAATTCATGTTCTCTTTGGCAAGGGACCAGCTTCTTAGGTGATTCTTAACAACAACCATAAACACTCTGTTAAAGGACATCCTTTGATAAACATTAATAATTTCCTGTGTATGTGCACATAGCGTTAATGGCAAGATGCATACTGATGGATCACACAATGCATTTGCATATATTCATTCTTACCTTCTAGGCTTGGAGTCTGGCAAAAATGGGAGCTCCTAACCACTACAAAATGTTGACTTCAATACTACTCCTGCAAAACTCAGGTATTTTAATGAAAAAGCTTATTCTTGATTTAAAACACAACATATTTTTAAGTGTTTTCATTAGTACAGTTAAACTCTTTTATGCCTTAGAGCAAATTTAAAAATAGCCTGACTAGGCACTGTCAAAAAAACCAAAACAAAACAAAACACCCATCAATTTATGAAGTGGTGACAATTTGACATCCCACTTTTCCAGCTGGCAAGGTCCTACAAATGCTAAATAACAGGTATGGACCTCTCTGAGGAAAGTATAGGTCCATGACTACTGAATCCAAGTCAGCTGCATATAACCAGCTACGTTCCAAAATCACACAGTGTGATTATCTAATCAATAACCAGTGCATACCTGGAAACTGAAGAACCAGGATTTGGGGCCAGGGTTATTTTCATACATGTCCCACAACACAGCTCTGCACAAGTGTCAAATACAAAACTCAAAACTATTTTCCTCTGACTAAAGAAAAAGTAAGCCTGCCATGGGCAGCATTACTATGTGTCCTGGTGTGTTTAATGTTAGGTAGCTTTTCCTGAGGAAAAGCAATAAAGGGAGTGCCTGCCTTAAGAGAGGGCAGCGGTACTTGAGCACCTGAGCACTCATCTCTGCTATTAAAACCTGCGACCAGAGTTAAAGCCCCGCAGCCTCCTTTCGGAGCCCCGTTCGGTTGGCAGGCAGGCTGCACGGAAGCGGTCAGGGCTGACCAGCACGACCACCTCCCATTCCCTCCTCATCTCGGCCCAGAGCGAAAAGCAAGCTCCGGGCCGTCCCAGCCCCGCAGCCGGAAGGAGGGGCCCCGGGGTGCGGCGCCCGGCGTGCGTTGGGGCGGTGGCCCGGCCCGGGGCGGTGCCGCCCTTGCCGCCGCTGGAGCGGCTGTGCGCGGCGGGTGGGGTGTGTGTGTCTGTCTGTCTGTCTGTCTGTGAGTTTGTGCGGCGGGCAGCCATGCGGCGCTGCAGGCTCCTTCTCTTGCCGGTGCTCCTCGCCGTCCTGGTCTCCGTCAGAGGTGAGGAGGGGTNTTTTATTTTTTTTCTTCTTCTTCTCATTTAACTCGCTGGAAAAGTATTCCTGAGCTTTCTGCCCGCCTTCCGCACTGGAAACTGACTGGTTTATCATCTGCGGTGAATACGTAGTCCTCGCCCCAGTAGGTCCCTTGGTGCGGGGTCGTCCTCGAAGGAGATTCGAAGGGGGTTTCGGGTCCTGGGGAGCTTGGCTGGAGCGCGGCTTCCATTTTAGGAAAGAAAGTGGAGTTACGGCAGTCCCAGGGCATCGGATAGTTACTCACCAGAGAGTCTGTCGTCACACGACAGCCTTTAAAAAATAATTATGGCAAAACCGCAGGGTGAAACACCCACTGGTATGTTTTCTGAGAAGCTTCTCGTTGCTTCTGTATGTATCAGGGACGATTTTCCTGAACCCTGATCAAAAAAGTCTGTATGTAATAGCCTGTTGGTATTTGGCAAAAAAAAACAAATACCGGGGGGTGGAGAAGGTAGCAAAGCCTCCAATACGAAGTTGGTGGGGTTTTTTTTCCAGGCAGAGGACTGCTGAACTGGAATATGCAGTCCAAACTGTCATTTCCCATTTATATGACTTGTTAAGAAGACTTCTTTCATCTTCTACTGTGTTAATAAGCATGCTTGCTGCTATGCTTAGATATTTTTTTTTGTAAAAGCAACACCTCAAATCTTAAATATCTACCTCTTCACTGTGAAAGAGAAGGAGAAACACATGTTCCTAACGTTGATTGGAAGCTGTAGATAGTGCACAAATGATGCCAGATAAGCAGTTTGACAGCAGGCGCTTGAATTCAGTTCTGCTGTGGCTCTATTGTGGTCTTGATTTACAGGTTAGAAAAGCTGAGCTTTTGGAAAAATAGTACAGTTTTACAGAAACTACCTTTAAAACTGACAGATGACTCAGGCTGCTTACATTTATCATCTTACTACTTGTGTGGAAAACTTCCTCCTCTACTTCTGCAAGCAGCCCTCGTGGTTGTATACAGCAAGATCTTTGCTGTGATGCTGTTAACACATGGAAGTATTTCGTGCCACTGAGAAAGTCTTCCTAAACTATTTGCCAAGAAGTGTGGAGATGAAAAGAGATGTCTGGATTGTGCTTTACTGGAGGGAAGGTGCACAACAACTGCCTCTAGGGATTTTGTTTTGAATTCGGAGGAAAATGATGCTGCATTTTAAACAGATGGCTTTTAGAAAGCTAGTGAATTATTATGAGTACTGGTTAATGTCAATAATGCAAACTGAGTAGATAGGTTATAATTAGTTTGGACACTTTCCTTAAACAAAATGTATCAGAATTTGAGAACTGCTGAGAGTGTCAGTGTGGAGAGGGTGGGGCCCTCCAGGGGAATTTCAGATTTGTGCTCATGCAGTCTTAAATGACAAAAACAAAACCGGAATTGCATGCTTTTGAAAAACTTAATTTCACTGTCGGTGGGCTGTCTGTGGTCTGAATTTACAGAACTGCTATAGAAAGTTAAGGGTCTTGCTTTATCAGCAGTTCAGCTGTCATGCGACTGTGTGGAGTTGACTGTTTTCACTGGGACTGTCTGCTTTCATGATTCAAGCAGAAGAGTCTGTGCTCTGGACTGATAACTTCTTACAGGATCATCAGTTTTAGGCACAGAAAAGTTGTTAGTGTTAAATCCAATATTCAACTTATCAACAAGGATTTGAATATGTTATTAAGCAAGGGTGAACTGTGTTACTTGAGCTTGCTTAGAGAAAGAGCTCCCAGTTTTAACCTCAGAGCTGCTGTTTAAATGTTGTCTCGTGTGCCAAGTATGAACTCTGCCAGTCTGGCAAAGCTGGAATTTAGATACCGTTAGGGCTGTATACTTAGGACGGTTGAATGCGAGCTTTTATGTCACCAGTTTCTATAGGCAGTCTGACAACTTGCCCCTGCTGAGGAGTGGAATCTCTGTTTCTCTTCCTCCTTTTTTTTTTTCTCTGGTGCCCATTGAGGCAAGCCCTGAGATGATTCAGCTTGATAAATCAGCAAATGACTAATCTGCATTGAGTTGGCTCTGCCGAGTGTTTGATGGGTGCTCCTGCCAGCACAAGGGAGTGGCAGGGCCTAGCATGGGAGAGTGGAAATGAGGTGGGGACAGGGAGGAAATGGCAGGAGGCTTCCTGCTGTGGCTTGCTGTGAGGTGTGAGACCAAGTCAGCCCTCTTACACGAGCAAAATGATCAGGTTAGCCCAATGCCTAATTTGAGGCATGTGGTTTTCAAAATACGATGCAAAATAAAGCATTAGGCAGCATGACTTTTGTACAATGTGTATGAAAACCACTGCATTTAAAGAATCAAACAAAAAAAAAAAGCCTTGCATGATACTCCATGAATGGACTTGATGGTCTCAGAGGCCTAAACCAACCTCAGTGATTCTCTGTGATTCTGTGCATGATGAGCAGCAAGAAGCTGCTGCATTCAGACACAAGGCTCAAAAATCTTCGTTATCTACTATAGAAAGATCGAGATGTGAAAAACTCTCAGCTTACTGAAGACCTGGAGTTTGGACTGGGATATATGGTTTAAGTATCTGTTGAAAGAATTGGTACAGCTTGTTGATTGAAACACAGTTACTGAAAGGACACCCAGACGTGAGCAAAATACAGACTGGAAAATGAGGTACCCATGTTGTAAGATCAGTAGCCTGGGGTGAAGTGCGGGTGGAGATCCCTTCTTTCCATGACCGTTGTAATTAGAGGGCCCTGAGCAAGCGTAGGAAACACTTGTGCTCCTGACTTCTTGCTGAGGCAAGTCAGTGTTGAGAGAGATGACTAATTGGATGGAAGATGGTGAAATGATCTTGTCTGTAATCCAGTAGATAGAGCTTTCAGCTGGGACGGGGAGGTGCTGCAGGGACTCCTGGAGACTGAGCTCTGCTTTGTGGGCTCTGGAGTTGTTTGCCTTTTAAATCAGATTTTAGGAACCCAAACAAAACCAACAATAAGTTAACACCACATAGGTTTCATTTGAACAATTTCAGTTGCAGTGCTAGAGTGCATACATGGCAGCATGGACTTTTAAAACTACAGCACTTGTTTCTTCATCTTTCTATTTTCTCTAATGTAAAACACTTAATAATTTTTTTTGTGTGGTGTTATATAAAATGGCCACTGCACTGTTATATCAAAATGATGTCACTGCAACAATCCTTAAGCTGTAACTGTTAGTTATAGTGATTTAACTTGGCAGGAGTTAAGCGTGACTCAGCCTACTGCCATCTAGCCAAGACCAATTTCAATATTTTCCTGATGCTACTCTGGTTCACATGATTGGATTGCCTGTGCTGGAGACTCTTGCCTGCTTTAACTCCTGCTGTCTTGAACTTCCCGTTGCAATCACCTTGCACTTCATCAGGTGTCAGCTGTGTTAGAAAATGATAATAGTAGTCATTGGTTAAGATCATTTTTACAGGAGTATTGGGCTTTCTTCTAGCTTTCTGCAGACTGCTTTTTCATGCTCTGGCAGAGGAGCCTGCTCTTTGGAATCTAGTAGAAATGTTTTGAGAAGATGTTATGAGCAAAACAGTCTAAAATCATGGAACTTTTACTTAAATTAGCTTACTGCCAATTAATGCAAACTTCCAATCATGGGTTTGAGAATTGAGAGATAAAAAATTATCCATCAAACCCTAAAGGCTCTTCCTTTTCTCTACCTTAATTTTAAGCCCAAGCAACCTTTCCCACTCTGTATCAGTTTCCCTGGTTTTCACTGCAGGTTGTGCTCAGCCCATCCTCTGCTGCTTTGCTAGGGTTACATGCAGAGCAAGAAGGTTGTGATGATCTTAATGGTGTCTTTCTACTGCTCCTTCATGCTTCATGCCGATCTTCTCTGCTCTTCTTTGCTTTTCAGTGTCCCACCCCCTATGAGGGTCACTTATGGTCCCTCAGGGCTGTCGCTGCTCTGTTGTGGGTGACCCTGTTGTGAGTGGCCACACTCCCTCAGGGATTTCTTTGCCACAGTACCTCCAGGAGGTCTCCTGTTGCCATGCAACCTCTGCTGCCCAGAGCACATCTACAGCCATATGTTACCTGTCCAGTCTCCCTCTGCGAGTCTCTCAACCCATGTCTTCCTGTGTCTCTGCTGGCTGACCCTTTGTATGCTTCAGCAGGAATGCTCTGTGCTCCTGGGACCAGCTTGAAGGTTTGGTATTGTTGGCGTTTAGGGTTTTTCCTTTTGTTTCTTTGTCTCATGGAATTTTGTCCCATCTGTCACTAAGAAACCATGACTGATACTTAGGAGAGACTAAAGAAGTTTCCACAGTAATGGTGGAGCTGGCTGCTCTCTTAGCTGAGGGATTTCTCTTGGAGGGACAAAGATACCATGAGAATTGGGCTGGGGAAAAAGGGGGCTAAGGCAGCTCCTAGCCATCTTGCTTTCTCGACTTTGGAGGAGGATGGTCGAGCTGCTGCTTGGTGGGAGAATTCACTGCCAGAGCCCAGCCCTGCCCTGTTTTCTCCTGCCATGGGTGAGCCTTTGCCATTGAACTGGGGCCTTATTTGCTCCCTGCCTCACCTGAACAAACCCTTGAGTTTGTTCTCGAGTGCCTCACGGGAAGAAAACGAGGCCCCAACGCTCTCCCCCTTCCTGGAGGGCGTCTCCCTGACTGCATGCGGCAGGGCTGGCGCTGCCCAGCCCTGCCGCTTTCTGCTGCTGCCTGGGGCTTTTTGGCTGCACTCTAACCCACGGCCCCTGCCTGCTGGGACACCCCATGGCCCCCGCAACAGCTGCGGGGGGTAGTTTCTGCTACCTCTTGCTCGCCACCGTGGGTGAGCCCACGCTGCCGTCCCCGCCGCGGCTCCGCTTCCTGCTGCAGCCCGTTTTCACCCCGAGCCCATCCGCCATTCCCGTGCGCCGCAGCGCCCCCTGCAGCCGCGGGGCGTCATCGCACCAGCCCTGCCCCGCCGGGAGCCAGCAGCGCCCCTGCCGGCCGTGCCCGGAACTGCGCCAGCGGGGACAGTGCCTGCAGCCCAGGGAGGGCTGGTACCGGGTTCCTGGCTCTGTTTGTTGCTGCGGCCAGTGTGGTGGTTTTTGTCTTGTTATGCATTCACTCTTTGTAAGAACTGTTATTCCTTTTCTCATATCTTTGCCTGAAATCCCCGTAATTTCCAAGTTATAATAATTCAGAGGGAGGGGGATCATATTCTCCATTCCAAGGGAGGTTCCCGCCTCCCTTGGCAGACACCTGTCTTTCAAACCATGGCAGGTGTGTACTAGCCGTGTCAGTGCCACTGTCACGTGATTGTAAGTGGCACAGGGCAGTTCACAGCCTCTTCCCAGACTGGGCAGCCGGCTGCTGGAACCCTGCCAAGTTCATGTCCTGTACTTTCATTGACTGATGGAATAGAATCACAGGATGATTTGGGTTGGAAGAGACCTTAAAGATCATGCAGTTCAAATCCCATGCTATGGGCCTGGGCACCTTCCATGAGACCAGGTTGCTCAAAGCCTTATCCAACCTGAACACTTTCAGGGACGGATCATCCATGCAAAATGTTCTTGAGCAGCACGTACCCAGGAATTGTTTGGACGTAAATCTTCAAATATCTACGTATTGTGTCTCCAAAACACATGGCATGGTTTTGAAGTAAATTAGGATAATTTATAGTACATAACAGCACATACCAAATCTCTGTATCATTTTTTCGCAGGCCACCTAGTAGATAATTCTTGGTCCTCAAGTGATAAGGACTTCTTCCTTAGGGATTTCAATTGATTCAGGAGGATATACAGAACCTTGTGTCCTAATTCTGGTGTCCCAGGGCCTGGCTGGTACTTCGTCACCCAGCTGAAATTGGGATAGATGGCTTTCTGCAGGGCTGCTATGATGAGTTCCTATGTTTATGTTAACTGGCTCCCCCCCCAGCTTTGTAGAGTTGAGATTCCCTCTTCCTGGAATGCAGTTTCAAGTAAGACACTGTACAGTTCTACCTTTCCATATGCCAGGGGATTAGAAGGAATATGATACATCCGCTCTGCTCCACAATCTTCCCTTCATTCTTCGACAGCTGTGGTTTTGAAATGATTACTGCTAAGACTAGCCAAGGCTGCATTCCATCATGCCAACACACACATATGTTTGTTGCACATAGGGTGCCACCTACATTATCTTTCCAAGTAGAAAATCTTCTAGCAGCTCCTGTATGACTTTACTGCTGCATGGACTGGTGGTGTGAAGATAAAGCGGACTGATGTACTTTCCAGCCTTCTTCAAACTTCCCTTTCTCCCATCCCGTTTACTGTTTCAACATTTGTACTTTCCATGCATGTCCTGTTATTCCACCAATTTCACACTGCCTGACTGCTTGCACTATGGCTTACTGAGACAAGTCTAAGCTGTATTTTCTCCCTCAGTATATGAGCTGAAATTTCATAGACCTACCTGGCTAAAAATAGCTTTCCTTTGTGCCCGCACCATAAGCCTCTACTGGCAAGTCTGTCTAACTGGTCAGCCTGGTTACTATGTTTCTTAAATTGCATTCAAATTTCAAATATTCTTATTTACATCATGTGTTCAAGTAGATGTTACTCTGAGTAGCTGTTATGTTACTTTCCATCCTTCTGATGTTGAGAATGGTTTTCCACACAGCTGCTGATTAACACGACTCCAGTCTTTGAGCCATTTCTGCGCTTTGACCCATTTCTGCCTTGCTCAGGAGGCTGTGTGTATGTATTCTCTTGGCCGCTGTGGCTCCCAAGCATGTTCTAAAGTGAACAAAGGCCATTACTTCTGCAAATTCATGGCAGCCTCTTCAGCATATAACTTGTCATATGCTGGGGCGTTTTATAGCCTGAGGAGTTCAGCCTTCATGTTGATTTGCTGGCTTCAGAGTAATCAGTTCAGGTTGGGGGAAACACAAAGATTACATAGTGCCCATTGCTTAGTACTGTTTAGAAGATTTTTCCTTCAATCAATATATCATCAATACTGTGGAAAAATTCTCCAGAGATGTTGCCTTGAACCTCTGTGGATGATGCCATGGAAGATGGTAGGGCTGCATTTCTACCCCTTGTAACAGCCAGTTTCAGATATATTGCACACCATTCCAGGTGAAGGCAGACCCAAAGCTAGTGTTTGGAAGGTTGCTTGGTATCACACAAGGTAGTTTCACTTTATTTTTCATTTTAAAAAGAATTGTTTCTCTATATGTTTATAAATTCTAGTCTGGGAAAGATGTCTCAGCTTGCTGCAGAAAAGTTATTCTCCTTCTACAAAATGTAAAGTTGTAGAAGGAATGTAAAATTAAATGTAAAAAATGTTGAAAATAAATGTTGAAAATGAAATAAATGAAAGAAAATGTTAAAAATGAAATAAATGTTGAAATAAATGCAGTGATAGTCATCACAAATTTCTTTTAAACTGGTTTAGCCTCTGCATTTGATATGACTGTGAAACCCAGAATAATAAGATCCAGAAGATTTTTTACAAAGAATTCCAAAAAGTCATAAGGCAAATTCCTGTGAAAGTCCAAGAACTTATTTCTTTGTGGTGTAAGGCCTGTTTACAGTAGTTTTTCTAAATACTGAACAGTTCTTTAAAATGTAGAACAGTGCCTTTAAAGTATGTAGTTGACATGTCAAGTGCTGGAGTAATTCAAACATGTTTTGGGAAAAAGATAATTTTGAAAGAAAACATTTACATTTTAAGTCAGGTCTGATCACACAACATCATTGGCTGCATAACAAATGCATTTGGTTTACTCTGTGCACATTTCAGTCATTTATGAAGTGTCCACGTGCTATAAACATCTAAAAATGGCATCCTTAACAGTACTTGTAAAAGGAAGGCCTCTTGACTGGGGCAGTGGTTAGTTAAATGCAGATGTTAATTCTGCTCTACTTTTCTTACAGCTTGCGTCCTGTAAAACTCCATTGGATCTCTTCTTGCTTCCAAATTTTTCACAGGAAATAGTATCCGTTTCTTGATCCACAAAGCTCATTTCAGTCTGAGCCCAAGAGTTTTAATCATGGTAAAATAAAACTTTGTTTTTAGGATAGCAGTCGTTTTTTTGATCAGTTAAAAGTTAAACTCAGTATACAAGTTAATCTTTCCATGAAATAAAAGTTCTTTTTGATTAAACACCCATCAATTCAATTGGTAAAAATCTGATTTTAATTATAAAACTGTCTTTGCATGCTTTTTTGCTTAACCATGGAAAAATGTTGCTTGTTTATTTTCTATTTGTAAAGAAATCTAACGTTCTGAGGATAACATGAAGTGGAAAATTTTTAAACTCTGATATTTCCAGGAAAGCAAATCCAAACAGTATTGGTAGGATTACTGTTTTTATAACTGACACGAAAATATTACACTCTAAACCTTCTGTTTCTGGAAAAAGTGCAGTTAGAGTGTTTAGGCTTATATTTTACCACCACTTTTTTTGTTCCCTGTCATTTGGAGGAGAAGAGTAACCTGTGTGAAGAGGAAAGGAGCTAGTGGTGATAGTAGCAGTAATAGAAGTGAGTGTGAATAAAAAGTGAAGCAAATGTGTTGGGTATTATACAGTGTTTATTAGAGCAGATGCTATTGTTGGACAAACCAGACAGCTCTAGAGTCACACAAATAGTTGTTAAATTTAGAAGCAAGAAGTTTTGGGATAACCTTTGGGGGTGGGGCTTGGAGAAGCCTATGCAGAAAGCTTTTAGATAAGACTTTTTCTGGGTTTTTTTTTCCTTTTTCTATGTTTTATATAATTATCTTTCAATCTACTGATTCTTCCCTCACCTCCACTTAACCATACCTGTCTGTATTTTTTGTCTTCAACATCAGAAATGNTGTGGTGTTTTATGAAATTATTAAATCTGTAATAAATGAGTACATTTATAGTGCAAACTGAAGTCTGGCATGTGTAATGGCAGCCTGCAAGTGATTAACACTGGAACATAATCTAATTTGGTTTCAGGAGGTGATACAGAATCAACGTGAAGATGATGAAAATAATTCTTAGAATGGACATAGAGAATTCTTGTTAAAGGTTTTGTCTAAATATAACAGTAGTACTTTCACAAGATGCACTTGAACTGGAAATGCTTACAGTTCCATTGTGAACGCGTTCCAGCTGCTCTTCTGGGCTCGTGAGCACACTGAAACTACTAAGAAAATGGCCTTGGTACAAAAGGGAAGATGTGCCTTTTCCTCAAGTACTGAAGGATAGGAAGTTAAAAGGAAAATCTCTCAACTTTCTTTTAAATGAGAAACAAAACGTATCATGTTTCTGGTTTGCCGTATATTTCTGCCAAGTCCTATGATTCAAATCATTGCAAACTCTGTATTGAGTCTGGTTTCCTCAACCCACACCTTCCCCACAGGAAACCCTCATCATAAAACCCAAAGTCTTCCTCTNGGTTAGTTAAATGCAGATGTTAATTCTGCTCTACTTTTCTTACAGCTTGCGTCCTGTAAAACTCCATTGGATCTCTTCTTGCTTCCAAATTTTTCACAGGAAATAGTATCCGTTTCTTGATCCACAAAGCTCATTTCAGTCTGAGCCCAAGAGTTTTAATCATGGTAAAATAAAACTTTGTTTTTAGGATAGCAGTCGTTTTTTTGATCAGTTAAAAGTTAAACTCAGTATACAAGTTAATCTTTCCATGAAATAAAAGTTCTTTTTGATTAAACACCCATCAATTCAATTGGTAAAAATCTGATTTTAATTATAAAACTGTCTTTGCATGCTTTTTTGCTTAACCATGGAAAAATGTTGCTTGTTTATTTTCTATTTGTAAAGAAATCTAACGTTCTGAGGATAACATGAAGTGGAAAATTTTTAAACTCTGATATTTCCAGGAAAGCAAATCCAAACAGTATTGGTAGGATTACTGTTTTTATAACTGACACGAAAATATTACACTCTAAACCTTCTGTTTCTGGAAAAAGTGCAGTTAGAGTGTTTAGGCTTATATTTTACCACCACTTTTTTTGTTCCCTGTCATTTGGAGGAGAAGAGTAACCTGTGTGAAGAGGAAAGGAGCTAGTGGTGATAGTAGCAGTAATAGAAGTGAGTGTGAATAAAAAGTGAAGCAAATGTGTTGGGTATTATACAGTGTTTATTAGAGCAGATGCTATTGTTGGACAAACCAGACAGCTCTAGAGTCACACAAATAGTTGTTAAATTTAGAAGCAAGAAGTTTTGGGATAACCTTTGGGGGTGGGGCTTGGAGAAGCCTATGCAGAAAGCTTTTAGATAAGACTTTTTCTGGGTTTTTTTTTCCTTTTTCTATGTTTTATATAATTATCTTTCAATCTACTGATTCTTCCCTCACCTCCACTTAACCATACCTGTCTGTATTTTTTGTCTTCAACATCAGAAATGCCTTCCTGCCTACTGTGTGCTTCTCATTCCATCCTGGATGCCAGGCATCTTGCAATTGGATCCCAAATTCAGTAGTTACATCACCATCTATTCCCTGCTCTCTCCCTCCCCAAATGTTGCAAATGGTTATTGAGACACCTCTTCTTCACCTCAGAGTGGTCGCTGCTTGTCTTAGCCAGCAAGTTTGCAATCTGATTTACAGTATTCTTCTCCACCGTTCTCACAAAAACTTTTGGCTTTCCTTTTCTCTAATTGGCCTTCTGTGAAGGTCAGCTCTTCTCTTTGTATACTGAGCAGAGAGAGATATGGACCTTTTTTCCCTGAACTTCAGGCAAGATATGTGATTCTGAAGCTTGTGGCTATAGGGAGCTGACAACTCCTCTGCATCCAGATTTCTCCCTCTTTCTCTCCTTCCTCTTCCCTGTTGTTGCTTCTACC
>WAAG01019092.1:1779-20627 GCA_013390105.1 Tichodroma muraria | reverse complement strand
TGGCATAACTGCTCTGTCCTATTTCCTATGCTCACCATAAATTAAGTAACACAGAGGCTGTTACTTGCCTGCCACGACAGGGACTTCTCAGTTCCAAAAACTTAAGAGGACACAAAGCACAAACTTTACATCTGAAAATAGAATTTTCTTGTTGTTTTTCTGAATCTGTTTCAGAGCTAATGCTCACAACCATTACCACAATGGGCATGTATAGCCAGGAGCAGGCTGATGTGTCCTTCAGTTTAGCTTGAAAATACATCCTCTGCAGTCTGTCAAAGGCAAGTGACAGAGCTACAGAAAATAGCAGCAGGATTGCGTGCCAAGCAGCTCCTGTTTCCTGAAGAGAATGTGAAGAATGATCAGGACCAACCGCACACAAAAGAAAAAGAGAAGGTGTGTCAAACTGTAGTGAATTTCTGAAATATAACATGTATTGATGCCAAGCACACTTTCTGCCTCCCAAAGCTCGCTCTGTTCCTGTGCTTCTTGTCCTCACCAGTGGTTAGGCTCAATGCTGCAGAGGAAGGCAAACACCCCCAGGGACCAGTACCAATCTACCCTGGGAGAAAATTCTTTCCTGACCTCGGTGGGGGCAATTGGCTATTCCCTGAGCACATGAGCAAGATATGGCTCCTCTGTTCACAGGCTGATCACGCCTCCCAGGAGATGCCCAAGCCCTAATCTGCCCTACCTAGAGTCATTTCAGGAGCTTCTGAGACAGACCACATGCCCCTGGACTGATCTACCTTGAGACCAAGAATCCTTCCTGCACCTGCTTCCTGCACCAGTGGGTGATTGAAAGTCTGGGGAGCCATGGAAACATCTCTGCACTTCTTTTCTTATGGCTACTGCTCCTGGTTCCACAGGGAATGCAGACAGGGAGCTTTGCAGTGCTCCTCAAGAAGGCGTTTACTTGATCTGGTCAGCTACGTTGCTGAAAGATATTTTTATCCTTCCAATGAACTCTGAGGATAGCCTTGCAGCAGAGAACCTACACCAGCCTTGTCCATCACCTGGTCTCCTTTTGTCAACTCCCTCCAAGTAATTTCAGTAGCTCCTCAGGGATTTCCTCCTATATGTCTTTGTGCTAGCCCTGGGCCAATTCTGGCAACAGGACACAGGAGGATGCTGCCTTTTATCTTACCAACCAAGGCACTGTGAGTGCTACATTGCTGGGTGGTGGTACTATGACATGGGAGTCATGGAACCCCCCATGTGTAGCAACATCCTCCACCCAGCATCCTTCATAGGAAGGCTTTGGGGTGCTGGCCCCAAGGCAGGCCCTGTGCCCCAGAGGCCCAGGGTGCTGTCCTTGCCTTTAGTGACCATGCAATGGGCACAGCAGCTGGGCATCCCCCAGACATCCTCTGCCTCTTGGCTCCCAAGGACTAACCTTGTGCTGTTAATCCTCTCTCAGGCCATGGCAGAACCCCACCCTGCAGCCCAGAGACCACCCGTATCAGCCATCCCCATCTGTGCCAGAGCTAATGTCTTTAAGTCCCACAATGAGGAAGACCATGGGCTTGATCTGTCTTGGTTACAAACCCTTTTCCTGGGGCATAAAGGGGCTGATTTCAGCAACTGCATCCTGGAGGAAAGCCAAAGTGAAACCAGAGCTGTAGGCTGAGATGGACAGATCCAGCAGATCACCATGGAAATATTACAGACTTTGAGAAACCAGTAAGCGGAGATGACACTGATGTGGTGGAATGGTCATTTTTGGACATAGAAGATTTGGATCTGAGCCCAAAGCACAGTCAAGCAGATAAGAACTCTTCCAAACCAGGAAAATAGCTCATTGCTGATTTCGCTGTCATGTCCCCTTGTTCCACTGAAACCATGCTGCACAAATCCTCTATTAAATACACTCACTGGCTGTGTTTATATGGGATGCAAAACACACTTCAGCCACGGGTAAAATTTTCAAAGCTTTTTTATCACTTTATCCTTTCTGAAAGTTATTTATGAGAGCAGAGCCCAGTTGGTCTTGAAATTCACTACCAGCTAGTTTTCAAGCATAAACCTAAAATTTTAGCTCAGAAAATTCCATGTTATATGGGATGTACAGATTTTTTTTTCTCAAAGTCCTCTGGACTGGTGCAGTGGTCAGATTTGTCTCTAACCTTGCTCTGCCTGCTGATCTCTTCAAACACATTTGGACACACACAAGGACCTGTCTTGTCACACTGAGCTTCCATCAAAATGCTGAGATTCTGTAACTGAGTGGATATAATCTGGCATTATATGCTCATTGCACCAGTTTTGCAAACTACATACCAACTGTGTGCTAGAGGACTGTTCTACATGGTTTCTTTTATTAATTAAAAAGCCATTCCTTTGTATTTGAATGATGTCATGAGTTACACTGGCAGTCTCAGATGATTCCAAATGGGCAATTAAGGGAGAAACTCTTTAGTCCTTCTTGGCATCTCTCCTCCAGGCATGTAGGCCCTCTAAAGAGTAGCAGTTGCCCTTTAGTGTCTGATGCCCTCCTTATCCATGTCAGCATTAGCAGTAACAGCCTTCCTCTTCACTACATGGCTGCAGAATTCATTTAATTAAGACGTTTGTCACCAGGCTTTATTCATGTTCCTGAAGAGTAAAGCATATCCCCACAGACAGCAGGAACATGAACTGCATCACACTGACCCACCAAGGTTTGGTCTTTTGTATCTTTCTCAGTGCCTGTACTAGTTGGGCACTTTCTCCCATGAAACTTCTCAATGGAAGGTCAGTTAATGCCAGCCATGGATACTTCCTCTTTTAAGAGGCAGACACCAGTTCTGAAAGGAGCTGGACTGGCACCACCAGCCCCATGTTCACAGCCCACCCACCCACCTCGTCCATGGCTCAGCTGGCCGGCGGAGGCTGGATCTCGTTGTGACTGTGTGGAGCTGGACTCCAGCAGGTTACTCGTGGCTGGAGACCCCTTAACACACCTCTCAGGCTCTACCCTTCACACTTTGCTGTCATCAAGTGCAGGAAACAGGGGAGTTCATGGTGAGGTCTTTTGAATTTAAATTGCAAAAAACCATGATTCGAGAATGTTGGTTTCCTTGTCCACCTCATATTCTGGATTTCATGGCACCCATGAGGCAGAAAACTCTGTCTCGTGGTAAAGTTCTACAGTTCTCACCCTCCCCTCCAACTGAGGCCTGGAGAGAAGACCATTACTATCTGATGACTTCCAAAACGGGGCTGCAAATGGAGAACAATGTGGTAGATTTGAAAATTAGCAAATGGAAGATCCCACCTGAAAATGTCATGAAGATGTTACTGTCTTTTTAATTTGCCTTTGGTGTAAAACAATCAGAGTTTTCATTTTATATTAATATGTACGAGATTTTCTGCCTTTACTTGAAAAAGCTGGAGTGCTTTCCACAACAGATGTAACTCTGATTTTGAGCCAGATTTCAACGCAACTGAGGTTTGTCTCTGGGCAATTAAAATCCTCAATTAACATATTAATTATTTTTCTAATGATATTGCATTCTTTTTGTCTTCTGAAGGGAAAAGAAAATGTTTAATTTGTATACTGGTTTGTAAGTTATTTAGCTAATTTACACATGAGAATTTGCTAGTATTTATCTTGCAGTCACAAAACCATGCATTTATTTTGGGATTTTATATATTTTCTGCTCTAGTAGCTTCAGCTGGCAGGTGTGATTACCATACGTGAAAAATGCAGGAGTTTGTCTTATGTGTTTGTACTTGTTGAGATAGAAGGAACAAGCACTTCTAACATAAATAACTGGTACTGCCTGTCTTTGTCTGATCTTTATATAAACTGAAAAACCTTCCAAATATCAATCTGTGGAAGTTTAAAAAAAAAATAATTCTGATTTCTTCGATGGTGTTCCAATCACTTCAATGCAAAGACAGTGCTTAAACTGTGCAGCAGGTAGCTCTTTATTGAGGCTGATGGTGGCAGGGGCGAAGAAGGGAAGCAACAGAGGGACAGAAAAGCATATCTGCTGTACAAATATACTTACTCTCATGTCATTGTTAACAGGATTGTTTATTGACAGAAAAGCATGGTCTGTGTTCTGTTAACATGGCTGCGTGTGGAGCTCCATCTCATCCGAAGTGGCTCAGGAGTTTGGGCAAATACCTGTTCTCAGATGCCAGATCAACCCCTGTTGCAAGTGGTGTCATATGCTGAGCACAAGTATTTGCTGTCTCTGTAAACAAACTGTTAAGCACTGAATGAAAATAATTTTTCAAGCTTGGATAGATTTTCTTGCTTTTACTAGCCTGTACTGCACATCATGGCTGGAGACCTGTTGGGCTAATTGCTATACAAACTATCCCATGGGTTAAGAGGAAGCAGTATAGGAAGCATGAGCTGCAGCCAGAGGCCAGGATACAGTAGAAATGTAAATGCGTACAAGCAGATGTGTGCATAAGTATGTAGAGATTTAAAAGAGGTACTGACTTTAGCTGTTTGCATTCCAGCTTTACTATGATCAGGGTTTTCTTTGCAAAAAGTGTTTTTGAGAAAGGGATTTGAAGCAAGATGGCAGCTACCAGCAGGATATGAGTCTTAAGATTGCTTCAGGCAGGACATGACATGCATAAAGATTATGTTAATATATTTGAATGATAAACTGAAAAAAACAAAGGTACACAGAGACTACTTAAAAGGCAGGATAGGAGGATGAAGCATCAGCTGCCGAGACCAGCAATGGCTTCTGTAGGGAGGGGGACAAACCTGAAGGAAAGAAAAGTAGAGGGGGAGATGGAAAAGATGGAATAATAGCAGAAACTAAGGAGATGGATAAGAAAACTGAAGGGAAAGGGATTGAGGTGTAGCTGGGCTTATCAGGGCTAAATAGCAAACAAGAAACCTTCGTGTTAAATGACGGGTGAGAAGAAAAAGGTGTTAGGTAAGGTGAGAGAGATAGAAATCAGGGAGGTAGTAAACATCAGTTGAATCAACTTCAATTTGCTTCGTTTCCAGGAGAAATAGCTTAAGAAAACTCCACTGCTGAGTGGACTCTTCTCCCTACTTTTCTTCTGGATCATGATAATCTCATATGGAGATCTAAGAAGAAACTACTCATTCTCTGAGCAGGATTGATTTGTTGACAAACTCTTGTTCCCAGACAGAAAATGAATGTGTACATAGGCTGTAGTAGTCTCAAAACAAGCAGAACAACTCTTGTATTCCTCAGTCTATTTCTCTTACCTCTTCATCACACAGGTTCTAAACATAATGCTTCTAATTTTCCTGACCCTTGAGATGATTGAATTTATATTTCAATAAATTGCATATGCATTTATTGAAATAAGTGCTTTTTAGACTTTCATTGCAATAGCAACTGGCAGACCCAGTCGTGGACTGAGATGTACAAATGCTGTATGAGAGCCGTGTGAAACCTGAACTAAAGTGCCAGGAAACTTGCAGCATGAATGTGAAGACAGGAGTTCATAGGTGACCAGAGACAGCCAACAGACAAATCCAGAAAACAGTGTTCATCTGAGCAATGATAGTCTTTCTGATCGTAGGCTCTCCAGTTTACCGAAGTGCGCTTCAATTATAATTACGATTCTGAAGCACGTCATTTAATATAAATATACCCCTGAGTAAATCTATTCGTGTGTAAGGTAGCACTTCTCCTGTCTATTGCTGTTAAAGTCTGAATGCATACAGGCACACCTGCTGCTTGTCCTGGAGCAGGGGATGAATACAGCACAGGGGACAGAGCCCTGGCCACAGCGTGGCACTGGAGCTTTGCTGCCTGTGGGGTGTTCCTGGTTGGCTGGGGTGATGCCAGCAGGGCTTTCTGTCAGGTTTGCCATAAACCCCGAGCAACGTCATTTTTTCTGGATTAAATGTGTGAAGGGATCACAACACATTCTGCCCCTGCAAAAAATGCTTTCTGTGACGAAGTATCGGTTTTGCATGATAGGTGATCATGGCAGTTTAGGTAGATAAGCACACTGGTTTATTTTTGCTTGCCATTCACAAACTGAGTGAATGGAATTGAGGTTTGTAATGCTGAGATGCTTTGTGGAAGGAGGAGTGAGAAAATGTTTTGCAATATCTTGGCATTGTTTTGTCTGGCACAGAAGGAGGCAGATGGGGTGCAGGTCTGGAAGCTCTTCCTCAGTTCATAGTGGTCTTGCAGCATCCCTGCTCTGCTGGTGTATTGTGGATGGCTCTGGAGGTAGGAGTGAAGCTGTGGTGTTTTCACAATGTGAGAATGAAACTTTTCTATGAAAGCTGCATTAAAACTGGCTTGGGTAGGGACCTATGCCTGTACTTTTATCCCAAATCACAAAAAGTAGAGAATGGAATGTCTCCACTGTATGTGGCATAATGTATTTTATTACATTTTGTTATATGCAAAGCTACTAAGTCTGAAACAAGCTTCTGTGTGGCTGTAGAAAACTCATGGTGACTGGTTGTGAGAAAAGGATTTACAGTTCAGCTATTTGGAAGAGTTTTGCTGTGTGTGCTTCTAACAGACAGCTGAAAAAAGTGTGGATTAACTTCTCTGAGATTGCCTTTAAAGATGATGTGGCTACTTGCCCAACTTTGGGATCACCCTGCCTTATTTCCAGCGTAAATATGCTTTTTCAGTAAAAGCAAAGGGCCGCCAGACTACAGGCAGTTGGTAAATTTAGGACTAAAATGGATTATGTCCATGAGATTTAGTGTCTTGTGAAAAACAGAGGGAGATGACAAAGCATGTGTACTTTTATTTTGTCCAATTTCATGGTTATTACATGTTTTGAAAGTATTTTAATAACAGGGGAGTATAATCAAATGGTATTGTTTTGTTTGCTAATTTTTTTTTTTCAGCTGAAAATTTCTGAAAAGTTGAGCATCTTCCTAAATCCAAAGCTTTTGTTTCTCTTCTTCATTTTTGTGCACTTGATGAATTGATCATTTTAGTAGTGGTGTTGATCATGTTATTTTAAGGCTTCTCAGCTGTGTTGAGTGCACAGCAGAAACTGATGGTGGGGATAATTAGTAGGATGGGCCAACAATCTCTAGACATATGTGATCTGAGGAGACAGGGATATCAAACTCTCTGGTTGCTGAGGGGTTTTCCTGCTAGTGCTATAGGGAAGCTATAGAGCGTCAGCATGCCCAGATCACAAAAGAGAAGGAGGGTGAATGAGCTGAAGTATAGGCATCGTAAATGTTGCTGATACGGCTGAATTGCAGATGTCTTTTGTTTTTTATTTGTATTTTAAAGTTTTATTACTTCATGTTTGAAGAAGTTTCTGTACTTGCTGATTGGCTCTTCCTGATTCAGACTTTAGTTTCTCTCTTTGTTTCCTTGTTTCTCTCTGCGTAGTTTTGTAAGATGTGGATGTTTCAAAACTGTTTGAGGTTGAATAAAGAAGCAAAATCTTGTTCACAGTATTTTGGGGTCTAATCTTGGACTATTCAAACTATGTGTTGGAATACTCAAATTGGATATCTGGTCAGCTCCAGTACAGTACACTGAAATTTACTTCCTTTGTGGCTGGTCCCTGCAATATCCATGTTTGTCAATAAATTGATGGGAAGAGGAAATACTGGTTAGCTGGCACCCATCTAAGCTCATTCAGTGTGAGGATTTTGCAGTGAAACTCCGCTGTAGAAGTCTTTTGTTTTCTTTCAGCTTTTTCCTAAGTTAAATGGATATTATGCTTAATCTTACACAGTCTGAGAAGTTTATTATGCTTAACACTGTTTTTAGTTTCTAAAACACATGTATTTCAGCACTAAAGTGCATGATAATGTCCAGCTCTACTGGAACGCAATGTAGTACTCTCTTAACATGGGTAAGGTACACTCGGTACTGGACAGTGGAACAAATCAATTAATAAAATGCTGTCAAAGACAGGCTTTGGTGGAAAAAACAATATTTTTAAATGTCGCTTATGTTGGTTATGGGATACATGCTGAGTTAACCTCATTGAACTTTTCCCCAGGAATTGATGCGCTTACAATTGGCGGGTCATTATGCTGCTCCACCTGTGTAGTGTTAAGGTCAGTGTGTTTTTCTGATTATAAAAACCATCCATACCATTCCATTATAAATTCACTACCATTCATATAATGGAATGTGCCAAAGCTCGGAGCTCATTGCAGCTGCCCCCGGTCCATGTTTAAGATCAAAGAAAGTGGTTCAGGTAATTTGAGCACCTTTCCAAGAATGTGCCAAATCAAGCTTCATTTGAAGTGATCTTTCATTGTTTATATGTTGGTGTTTTTTTTTTTCTTTTTTGTAACCTGCTAAGTATCCATCTGATGTCAGCGTTGGGTTAGTTTTGTGTGACCAGCCCAAGAATTCTTACTGAATCAAGAGTGGTGATTATACCATCTGTAGCAAGGAGGTCCTGGGAGCAGCAGGCAACTGTAACACTGCAGTTGCACATATCCATGCCTAGGCAAAGCACAGAATGCATCAACCACTCACCTTCACGAGGCATTTCCTGAAACCTGCAGCTTCTAACTGTGAATTAATTCTGAGTCATCACAACACAAATCAGCCATCACGGTAGACACTAATGTGTGAGATGCAGGGATGTATGTCTATGGCACTAATCACTGACTAGAGGAACCTGTGAGATTATGTGCATGCATAACACACTGCTGCTGTATGCATCTTCCTGCACAGCTTGGTCTCCTCAATTGTTATGCATTGTCAAAGAGAGACAGAATGTGCATTGAAGCTTATCTAGTGTTATTTCTGTCAGTGAAGTGTTGATATGGTTGTGGCTTTTGTTTGAGCATTTGCTTCTACATTTTCCTTTCTTATTAATAATCCAAGTAACTTGAACTCTGTGAAGTGGAAGAGTTCAGTGAACAGCCATGTTTGTCATAGGGCATTATGTTCTTCCAGTTTCATGAGGATATATCCTTTCTGTTTAAAGTTCTGCACTTCATAGTAGCCTGTGGGAGCCTCAGGCAAGAGTAGTTCTGCTGGGGAGGCATTTGAGTCTCTGTGCAAATTAAGCAATGCTGTAATTGCTGAGGAAATACGTGAAGTCTCTTGATGGCAACTGAGAATCTTTGAGGATGTGTCCAACAGCATTCCTCCTTTCACCTCTGTCTAGCTGCAAGCTCAGTGGTATTCTACATGCATATAGACTCACAAAATGTGAGGAAGAAACACAGAAAGACTCTGGTGAGGAGTAATCCTTAAATGTCCTAGTTTATGAAGACTGTTCACAATCTGACATTTCATATGACAACCATTTGAATTTTGCAGCCATTGCATCAGGTAAGTACATCATCAGAAGTATTTGGCAGTTTCTTTTCTTACTCTGAGAAAAAAGAAGAGCAACAAACTAAATGAAATATCCCCCCCAAAGATGATGCAGGTCATGGTAAGATTGTATTTTTTCTCAAGTGAAAAGGCTTAAAAGGAAGGGCATGTTTAATTGCAAAAGGGGTATGAAAAAGATTGAGAATAGGGTTTGTTTTAGTAAAGCAGAGTGCCTAACACCTGTTTAACTTATGAGCAAAACCATATTTTACTTGGGCATCAGAAGGAATGTATTTCCAGAATTTTCAAATTCATCTGTGGTGATGATTTTCCTAAGTTTTAAATGAATGGACCGCTCACTGCTAGCTAAGTGTCTTCAACAAATCTAAACCCTTACATCCAAGACAACTGGAGATCCTGGAGGTTGTGTTAAATACATTCCACCAAGAATCCTGCCAGGAATAGGAAGCTGATACAGCAGCAGGTAGAAAACAAACCACTTACTTGCNGTGATTCTTTGTCTCCTCAGGATGGTCTTGTGGTTAAGATAAGGGAGTCTTGGTCCTCAGTCTACGTGGACAGCTGTATTCAGACATACCAAAGTGATGTCAATCACCTGTCACAAAGTGCTATCTATTAGATATGTTGCCTATCTTATATTGACAAAATTCCTTAACTGCAGCTTTGGTTCAGTTTCTACCACTCTCTTCTATATATGAAGGGGAAAAAGCATTTCCTATATTGAGAAAAAGTCTGTCATCTGTTCCTTGCCCCACCTCCCCTCCCCTCATCCTGTATGGAAAGCATGTTGAACTAAGTTTATAACAAAATTTCCAGCGGTTTCTCCTTTATTGCCATTATTAGAAAAAAAAAAAAATTAGTTTCTGTTTTGATCTCAGCATGGATTACTTCAGGGAAATCAAACCAGATACACAATTTAGTGTATGGTGATCAACAGTAGGTACTTGCCAAGGGCATTTACTTGTCCTTCCAGATTAGGCTTTTGAGTTGCAATGTAGGCATTGGAGATAAGTGCCATTATTTCTAAGCAGTTTGAAGACTTGATGGGTACAAGGAGTGTAGGACCCTTCCAAATCCTTGGGGAGGCCTGAGCACTATTTAAAAGTGTTTATGTATCTAATTTCATTTCTTAAATTAGTTTCCCTACATATGCCCTGTATAGTTAACACAGTCTTGCTCCTGTTGCTATTTCAGAGCACCCTCTTCTCTCCCTTAACTGTACAACCAATATAGAAAAGTTACCCTCAGTCAAGTGCTCAAATCTCAATGCAGGCTATAAAAACTGGAAGGAAAATATAGAAACATGGCCAAAAAAAATAATGTTATAACACAATCAAAATAAGGTCCCAGCTACAAAAGGTGTTAGTGCTCTAGTATGTGGTGGCCCCTCTGCAGGTAATTTCTGCCTTTGAAAAAGTCTTCTCTAGATGAGACACAGAACAGCATATTAACCTTTTGCTTTGGATTTAGTCCTTCTTTAGGGAAGGGGGCTGTTATCAATCCACCACTTAAAAAAATCACCTCCAATGTGAGTTTTACATTATGTCTGGTCTTTCAGGGACCACTATAGCATGTGCTTTTTGTAGTATGCTGTGTATTTACATTAAGACACACAGCAATATTTTATTCTTTAATTAGAGTTTATCACATGTGGAGTTCATACTTTCAATAAAAAGAGTAATTTATGGGAAAAAGATCCATTGGTTTTCCTATGCCAAATGTTGTTACTGCACACTTGTTACCTGGGGTTTATTTAGGACTCAACAGACAGAAACTTTTCAGATATCATTTTGCAGTGTAATTCTTGAGCAAAATTAAACAACAGCAACAAGTAAGCTATAGGAATTACTTTTTATAAAGCAGCACACAGTGGTAAAAGCTGTACTGAAAGCTATTTCCCAGACAAAAGCATTTCCCCGTATCCAAAATAAAGAATTTTGCAATCCCTTTGCTTTAAGCTGTGCCTTATATAATTTCATTGCCTTTTTTGGTGCTAGTGATAACCAAAATATGTAAAAAATGTGCTTTGAACTCTGCAACTTTTCTTATATGTTTGTCTGATAGACAGAAGGGCCAACAGATCCACCAAAATCCATTGGGTGCAAAAGGGATGGTGGTTAGCCAGCCTGCAAGCGTGAAGGAAACTCCGGCTCTTCCTGTCGACTCTCAGCTGTGTGCTGGTGATCCCAGCAATGGCTACAAGACATGGGAGAGTGGTTGGAAGAGAGGTGGAGCTGTGAACCAGAGCCCTTGCTCTAATAATGTCTTTTTAATTAGAGTACATAAATATTGGCTGGGATTGCAGTTACATCTTAATGGAGAAATTAAGAAAAAGATTAATTTTTGGCACAATTTCCTCTTCCTGTTTACGTTGGTCTCTATTTCCAGCACCAGTTTAATTGAAGGTACAATTCTCTGTATTTGCTTATTATCTGTCAGACATGTAAGGGAATAACTATACATTTGGAAAAATACAAGGGTGCTGAAGGCACCACCAGAAATTAAGATATGCTTTAAAAAACAGCACAATTGACCAATATTATCATCCAGGTTATTAGGAAGGGGGCACTTAATAGGAAATTTGATGATGATTGCCGTTCTGCCCACTATATCACCTGACTGGAAGGTTGTGAAGATGGTGCTTTCCATCTAACTTCAAGTATTTAGGGGAACAGAAGAATGGGACAGAAGTTGTTTCAAGGCCTGTTGAATTTAACAGACCTTGAAATAACCTAGGCCTCATCCTCCATCGCATCCAAGACATTCAAGATGAGGCCTAGGCTGAATTCGCTTTTGCTCTGATCCATACCTACGTGCACAAGCCATTGTCCATACTGGATAAAACTGATGACATTGAAGATGATGTGTGCCTTCAGAGTTTTGATGCCACTTTAAAATTTCTGGTTGCTGTACTGGCTGTTGTCAGCTAAAAACACATGAACTTTTTAAAAACCTGAAATAAAAGGCATTATAATTTCTTTTGGTAAAATGCCAATATGCTTATAACTTACAGGTTTTTCATACTGGGAACCTACGTTGTTTCCATAGTATTTTGCAGCTTTGCTCTTGCGTGATGTGTGGATATACTTTGGTTTAGACATGCACAAATATTTTTATTTTACTGGGAAATTCAAATATGTTCTCAAAATGTGGCCCATCTCTTTAAAGCAGAGAAACTGGCTAAAAAAATCCATTTTTTTTTTGAGCCTCTATATGATAAAAGTCTAATTAAAGTCAATTAATGTTTAATTGTGTTAATATTAAACCATTTACAAAACTGGTTGCTTAGTGAAAAAAATTATTCTACAATACACCAAGAAAGCTCTGTCAAATACATTATCTCTGACTCTTTACGTGAATATGTACTTTAATGGAATTGGGAATTTAAAAATGAAAAATATAAATGAGGGTTTTTTGTACTTTTCATTTTAAATTAGTCCATTTTTCATTACACTGAGTTTTCACTGAAACTATTAATTTCTTTGCTTCTTGAAGAACAATTATGCACTTGATGCCTCATTCAACATAGGAGAAAAAATTAACACCAGTTTTACTAGTAAGCTGGAAATCTGTCACAAAATCCATACAGAAAATATAGGCATATTTTGTTTAATTTGAAACTAAAATTTTCCATCAGGATGAGAACACACTGAAGTCTGTATGACAAAATACTAATTAGGAAGAAGGGATCTGGAAAGGGAGTAGTGTTGTGTTGCATGTTTGATCAGGTCCTGTTCCCACTAGTCACTTTGATTGGATTTATGTTGTGTGTTTCTAATGGCCTTTGAAATGCCATAACACCTAGGAAATTCCCTCGTGTGAGTAACCAATTCAATCAGTGGAGGCTATGTATAATTTTTTTTATAGTCTACCTTCCTGGGATGATCAGACTTCTGATTGCCCTTTCTGTCTGTCAGTCTCTCACCTAATTACTTCTGAAGCCATTGGCTAATTTCAAGTAAAACAGAAAGGAGTCTTTGAGATAATTAGGTTTCTAGAGGCTTGGGGGGCTGGGAAGAGGAGAGACTCAAGGCTGGGACTGGAGGAAAGACAGGTAGAGTCATTTGTCACCTGCTTAATCAACTGGCAAAGTCTCTGGAATTATCATTACCTTTGCCTTAGGTGGGTTTCTTGCATTGAAATGGACAGGAAAAAGCTGGGACATTAATAAAGGTTTGGTGATGAGGAAGGATAAAGCTCTGCAGGAAAACAGCTGTATTAATTCCACTGCTAACACGGCTGTTTGTTTTTGTTTCCAGGAATACTTTTGGAATCAGACCTGAATGTCTTTAATGCAAACATTTAGATTCTGGTTAAAGGTTAGAAAAATACAGCAATCAATTTATCATTAATACTGAGAGAAAAAGTACCAGAAACTTTGGTATGTGGCTATTAGGGTAATAGCTAATAAGTGTTAAAAGTGATAAATTTGTTAAACTAGTGTCTTTGTCTGTTTGCAGGTCTTATACTGTGGTGGGCTGACCCTGCCTGGACATCAGGTGCCCACCAGAGTTGCTCTATCATTCCCCTCCTCAACTGGACAAGAGGAGAGTAAATATAACAATAGGCTTGTGTGTTGAGATAAGAACAGGGAGAGATCACTCACCTGTTACTGTGAAGGGAAAATCAAATTTGACTCAGACAAATTAAATTATTAGCAATCAAATCAGAGTAGGGTAATGAGAAATAAACCCAAATCTTAAAAAACACCTTCTCTCCCTGGGGTTGTGGCCAGTTCTTCACGTTTTTTCTGCCACTCCTTCCTCCCCAGGGGGAAGACTCCTTACCTTGCTCCAGCAAGGGATCTCCTATGGGGTCTCTCCCACAGGAGACAGTTCTCCAGACTTTTCCAGCGTGAGTTCTTCCCACAGTCTGCACTTCACAAACTGCTCCAGTGTGGATTCCCTGCAGAGTCACAGGTCCTGCCAGCAAACCTGCTCCAGTGGTGGGCTCTTCTCTCCATGGATCCATGGAGCTCCTGCCATTCAGTTCCTGCCAGGAGCCTGTTCCAGTGTGGCCTTCCCATGGGGTCACAGCCTCCTTCAGGCATCCATCTGCTTTGGCTTGTGGGGTCCTCCTTGGGCAGCAGGTGGATCTCTTCTTCACTGTGGGCCTGCAAGAGTTTCCGGGACACAGCTGCCTCACCGTGGTCTGCATCCCATGCTTCAGAGGAATCTCTGCTCTGATGCTTGAAGCACTTCTTTCCCCTTCTTCAGTGATCTTGAGGTCTGCATGATTGTTTGACACACTTTTTTTTACCCCTCTCGTTGTTTTGTCTTGTGCTGAAACTTTTTACCTGTCTTAACAATGTTAGCCCAGAGGTGCTACCACCATCGCTGATAGGCTTAGCCTTGGCCAGAGGTGGACCCCTCTTGGAGCCAGCTGGCGCTGCCTCCATGGGACATCGTGGAAGCCTCTGTTAGCTGCTCACAGAAGTTGCCCCTGTAGTCCCGTGCTACCAAAACTCGGTCACGCAAACCCAGTGTATACAGAAATGAATTCCTACGCTGCTTTGGAACCCGTAATGGAAATGCCTGTTCACAAGTAAAGTTTTAACGTCACTGACATTCCATTTTTACTGCCTAGGGTTAAGTTGAATAGCATTTCGTTTAGCAAGGAATATTATCAATTTAAAGTAGCACCTGTGGACCAAAGCATATGTCATTGATTTGTGCACAAAATTGGAGAGCAGGAAGTTCTTGCTGTCCTGAGGAGAACAGAACTGAGTCCCATGCTGAGACACTCCAGCAGGCCATGGGTGTTCGCGTGGCCACAGCCTTGTTGCAGGGCAATGTGTGTTTTACAGTCTTCCAGAACTCGGGTTTAAAGCCTGCAGAACTGAACAGTTTTCCAACTTGCTTACTTGTGCAGGCTTCTATTAATGAAACTGTAGACTTTCATTGCAATGCTCTAAAACCTAATCCTTGATGAATTTAGGATACTTCCTTGACAGAGGATTTGTTACCAGAAAAATAGGTTAAAAAAATTTCTCCTTTGGGCCTTACTTTAAGTGCAGTATTAAAAACTGTAATTACTTTTCTTCTGTGAGGATTCAATGGCAGCAAGAGTGTTATATCTAACTAATGGTCCTCATTAAAATTAAATGAGACTATTGTTTGAACCTTCATTCAGAACCCATTCTCATGCTTTTGTCTGTGAATGAGTGAAACAGAATATTTCCCATCACCTTTGCAGATGTTCTTTGAAAACTCTCACTAGACATTTTGAACATGGGACTACAAACCCTTTTGAACTGGAGTAAAAGAGGAAAAAATTAAATTAAAACCTTGTCCAGTAATATAAGCAGATGTACAGACCTCTACATATGATTGTGTGATATCCCATAGTAATATTTAATTATTGTGTTGAAGGTTCACTGGCAGCCAGCTCAGTATGGGTGGAGTTCATAAATCATACAGTCACCGTGGGGCTTACCCATCTTTATGTGCAACTCCAGGATTTTTTGGAGCTTGTAGTCACAGGGCTTGTCTCTCTTCTTTGTTTCTATTTGGTTGGTGGAACATAGACCAGTTTTCTCTTCTTCATCTGATTGAACTAGACTGCTCCAGTTGTTATGGGTGCTTTCTGCTTTGAAAATCTGTTTTATGCCTGTAATTGTTTTCCAGGGGGAAACTACCAGGCTGCATTTCATCTAGCCTTGGCTAGCATTTCCTCAGGAAACCTTATATATGTGGCTCAGATTTGTTTTATGGTGATCTAGATGAAAACAGAGTCTCTGAACACAGCTTCTGTTCTCTCATGTAGGAGTTTTTTGGGCCATAGATAAAGCCACCACATGTTCTTCTTTGTAAAATCTGAATCTTGTTCCTTAAGTAGAGATTGTAATACCAGAACTACTATTTTTCTCTAGGCATAGTATCCCTAGATTTTTTGCTCTTTTATGAATACAATTATAGTGGCAGCTTATTACGATTTATGCAATCAAAACATAAACAATTTTTAATGAAGATCAAACAGTAAGTAGCAGTCTGGTTTGAAAATACTTAGTTTTACCTGTGCAGGAACAGAGACATCTCACTCTTTAAACTATGCCTTGTGGGTGCAAAATCACTAGTGTTAAGCTTTTAATTGTATCAGAATTATTTTCAAGAATAAAATATTGGATCTGTGCCGTTATTTAGCATAAGTCAGTTTTCTTTACCGTTCTTCAGTGCAAATTAGGAACTCTTGATCCTCAAAATGTTGATTATAATGGGTGTTTCTTTAAAAACAGCAAACTTCAGGTATTTTGTCACAGTCTCCCCAAAAGTATACATGAATGAGGAGACAATCTGTTAAGAATAAACATACTTAAACGTGGAATTCAAACTCTTAGTATTGCAAGAAGTTTTCATTCTGTCATTTTCACTGATATCCAGTGACATCAGACAGAAAATGTACAGTAATGATGACTATGTTCAGTGTCTCATGTTCCAGTTTTCTTCAGAAAAAATGGAAGATGTGTTGGTTTCTATTCTTATAATTGCATAGCAAAAAAACATTCAGATATCATGGTCTAAAACTAATTATATCTTAATTTAATCCTAACCCATCAAATCACGTTTGGTTTTAGGTTTTGAGATGTCATTCTAAGAGTAGTTGCTGTGATCTATATTCCAAAATGCATCTTGCTGCTCTACATATTTTGTGATGTATTTCCCAACAGAATAGGTTGTCCACGGATGAAAACATTTGAAGTGTTTTAGTTAAAATATGAACTCTTTATTTTTCAAGTCTGGATTAGTCCTTGTTAGCTGCAGCTGCTGACAGCTATATGGGTTTTCCTTTATTTTACAAAGTCACTTTGTTCACCATTGAAATCAAGGGAAGTTTTGCCTTTATTGTAAGCAGGATCAAGCACACGCAACTGGGTGGCATTTTTGTATTTGTCTGGAGGTAACATGGTAATAACAGGAGCTCTGTAGCCAATTAATTTTAAAATGTCAGGGAATATTTCAGGCATCATTGAAAGGGAGATGATGGAACTGAGGGCATGCTCTGAAGCTGGCGTCTGGTTGAAAGACTGGTTTATTGCAATGGTTTGTTGTTGTTCATAGATCAAAGGAGTGGTTGATACAGGCATTAATACTCGACAGACTGCTAATGGTACCTACCTGCCTCACTGCCTGAGGAGGCTGAGACTGACACTTCAAAACACTTACACTCTTAAAAAAATACGGATGGAGGTAAGAAGCATGACAGAGTCTAGCAGCAGTGAATGAAACAGGACAGTTTTAATGTTCTCTTTGCTGTGAAGTGGGAGTCAGCCACCGTGGGCAGCTGCAAAGAACCATGAGTGAAAAGAACCTCCTTCCAGCCCTCCTGGGTTTTGTATATTTATTTTCCCCACAAGTTAATCCAGTGCCTGTCTTATAGCTAGTACAGCAAGTGATGCTGTGTGTCCTGTCCCTACCTACAAATGTGGGGACAGTGGTATTGACAAGTGAGAAAGGGGAGATAGGCCTTGAGAATAAAAAGGGGTGGGGAGGAGAAGAAGGTGCATAGTCACCTGGAATATGGCTATCATGGGCTGTGATGCGAGAGACATGGCACAGAGGAGCAGGGTCATTGCCAACAGCTTGGAATAGAGGGAGAGGTAGGAGGGAAAGTGCACACAGCTCTTTCAGGGGATGGCACTCACAGAGTCAACAGAAGTTTTACAGAAGGTCATGGTGATAAATGTCTTTTGGTGTGTATAGATCCACTTGTGCTGCACAGGAGTGTCTAGGCAAAAAGAGAAGCATGGGTGGTGGGAATGCTACATGCACAGATCTGCAGGATAAATCCTTTGATATATACACACACGAACCTTTCATTTGCAAAGATTTATACTTGTGTCTGAAAGGAGGTTAATATTAAAAACTTCCCTTTTGATATCTGTGCTTAGTTGCTTTCTGTTGCCTCTTTTTTGTGTGTAAATTTTATGCATAATAAGCTGTTCCTGACACCTGTGTAATACATTAGACAAGTCTTTTCTTCTTATGTCTGGTAGCAGTATACACTACCGACATTGCACAAAGCTTGTTTTCTAGCAAAACAGTTGTCTTAGTGGATGGTGTAATGCATTCTTCATGGTAGAGAATGGTAGGACTTTATAACTCTCATGTAGCGTAAGAAATTAAAAGCGCTTTCCGCAAAAAAAGACTCCTTCAGTCACTGAACTTTGGGGAAGAGATACGGGAAATCTCGGTCTGCTTCTGAGCAATGACTGTGAAATTACTATACCTGACAGTTCTGGGAAACAGTGTGCATTACTAGATATCTTTCTGCAACTCATATTTACTCTACATCGTTTCATTGTTAGTCTCTTAAATTGTGCAGAATGTCTTCACAGCTTTTTCCTGTAAACCTCTGCTATGTTTACTGGTATTACATTTTTTAAAAGAGTTGTACATAGAGTACATATACTATACCAAGTATTTTATCTTCTGTGCTCTTTCTCTGGATGTCCCCTCTAGTTTTCAATTTTATAGTTGTCTAGAAAATCAGACGATTCTTAGGTAATCAGGTAGTAGTTTATATGTTTTTTTAATTTCCCTTATGATTATGTTTTACATCCATTAATGTACTTAGAATACACATTTTCTGCTGCCCTCAGGAGTACTTTTTTTGCGG